>JABXWE010004968.1:0-12908 GCA_014611495.1 Limonius californicus
TAAAGTAACTCTCCTCTTTTAAATGATAACAGAAATTGATCTTAGGCAATTTAATGCATAATAAAGTAGATATCTGCCCATAAAGAACAAAATCTGAAACTGTTTCAGCTTATGTAAACTTTACCATTATATAACGCTCACACTGTAAGTTATAATTTGTTCTTTTATTTTTATATTTCTACACTTATACAAAGCTTGTTCAACTGAAACCCATCTTTGATCAACTTAACCTTGAAAACAAATGCAATAATTCAAATAGGTAACGTTTGTTAATGTTAGTCGTGTTTGTAAGCAACACATTAATAAGTTTCTGGCGTTTGAATTTGATTCTGACTTAAAACTTCGATTTTGAAATAGCATTTGTTGTTGAAAATCCGTCCAAGTTTGAACAGCGAGCGGTCCTACAATTTTTATACGCTGAGGCAGTGGCGGCTTGTACTAAAGGGCACAAGGGCACGTGCCCACCCAACCACCAAGATAAACAGAAAGAAATTGGCATGTAATTCAGTGCATTATTTTAATTTCATTATTTTAATGAGGGTATCAAATTTTCCTTCCGCACCAAAGGCGCTGCTAACACGCTCAAAACTATGTTCCGGGGAACGCTGTGATTTGTACCTATGTAGAGCAACATTCGGTTGCCCATCGGTTATCTTCGCTATACGCGATATACCAGGCGAATGGGGCACCGAGCACATTTTTCCCCATTTAAAGGCAACGTTTGAATTTGGACTTAGGAGCGCTGTTTTCGCGCAATCGCGCGTTTGAATTCAAAGACGAAAGTGACGTTTTTTCAATGATGGAAGTTAATTGTGTGCAAAAAGATCGACTGAACGCATTGGCGGTCCTATCAATAGAAAAGAAGTTCGTCCAGTCTATTTTGACAACAAAGTCATAGACGTCTTTTCCAGCATGAAAAATAGGAGAATGGATTTTATGTACAAAAAATAGGTAAGTTTTTTCTTGTGCCCACCCTCTTTCTTAACTCACGAGCCGCCACTGCGCTGAGGGTGTGCAGCCATTGCAGATTCATACGCGAATGCAAGCAGTGTAAGGAAATGCATGTATTGCGTACCCAACTGTAAAGTAATGGTGCCGAAAATTTAAGAATGAAAAAGAGGGGACTATGGATGAGCCGCGACCAAGTGCACGGAGTACTGCATTAACAGAAAACAATATGGCATATGTGGAAGGCCTTATTAGAGAAAATCGTCGAATTTCATTTAGAGAAATTTCAGAAATTGTTGGTGCAAGTGTAGGATCTGTCCATAATATTTTCTGTAATCTGGGTTACAGCAAAGTTTGTTCGCAATGGATTCCTCGTGTCTTTTCTAATGAACAAAAATGCTTTGCGAATGGGCTTACCTCTGCAACACCTCACAGACTATAGGCAAAATGGTGATGACTTTCTTCTGTCAATAGTTGCTGGTGACGAAACTTGGTGCCATTACTATGAGCCATCCGGTAAGTTATCATCGATGCAGTGGAAACATTCAAGTTCACCACCACTGGAGTAGTTTAAAGCGCAACCTTCTGCAGGCAAGGTGATGTTAACATTTTTTTTCGACCAGGAAGGACCCTTGTTGATAGAGTTTAAGGAACCTACAGTAAATGTCAATGCAAATCGGTACAATAAAACTTTGGACAAGCTTCATCAAGCAATAAGATGGAAACGTCCAGGAAAACTTACGCATGGGGTCATTTTGCTACACGACAATGCTAGGCCTCATCTTGCTAATGTAGTAAACGAAAATCTTCAACGAAAGAAATGCAGGGTTTTAGAGCATTCATCCTCTAGTCCGGATGTATAGCCTTGTGATTTCCATATTTTTAAACCGCTGAAAAAGGCGTCAATAGATCGGCATTTTGAGTCTGACGCAGAAGTACAGATAGCTGTGGAAGACTTCTTCAATCAACAGCCACAAGAAGGCTATGAGCAGAGCATACGACGGTTAGTAAAACAACGGGATAGGTGCCTTAATTGTGACGGTAATTATTTGTAATTAAATTGAACACACATCGTAGTAAATTTAAAATTTTATAAATAATAGCCAAATGTATTTCTTCTTAAATTTTTATAAAACTATAAGGCATAAAATGTGTGAAGTACATTAAACAATTCCTGTGGCAATTGAAATGGTTAGGACTGACACTGGGGTGGAAAAAATCCGAAAGTACGCATTCTATTGAATAAAAGTAAAGCTTGTAGGTATACCATCCTACTGCGATATGTGACATGTTAGAAATCACTATTGTGGTTGGAACTACCCCAGAGAGTCAAAATTCATAGAGTGCACAATAAGCCAATGCTGCAGTACACCTAGATCAAAACCAATAGATGAGTATCTCAACAATACAATTTTGATTCAATGAAAGCGCCCTCATACGGCTTGGAAGAAACTAAATGCAACGTTGCCAAAACAGTCGTTTATAAATATAGGAATGTTGCTCAGAGTAAATATATTTCAAGAGACAATTTCTTTTAAATGATTTACAAATATTAAAACACAGGTGTTTCAATATGTGAAAATTCTTAAAAAAAATTGCCTCTTAGAAATGTATTTATACAGTACAAATAAAAAGTGTTTTAAGGAAATAAATGATACAATTAGAGTATGTTTTCAGGTTTGTTCATTTTATTCATATAATAATAAATGAAACAATAAATTATTATTATTCCTATAACTATTTTACAAAAAATTAATATTTTATCACCTTTTTACAGTGCTTTTTTAAAGCCTCATTTCTTGCTTTAAGAAAAATCTCAGGTGCATTGGTGGGCAGTTTTCTACTATCTTTTGAATTTAAAAAGTTATTAATTTGTTTAATGTAATTAAACAAATTAACATTTATAAATCGCTTTATAATTCTATCATTCAGTTCACTGTGCTGCTCGCATGTGAATTTTTCTTTCCATCTTAACGACATTATAATATTTGAAATTAATTGTTGCTTGCACAAATGTTTCCCAAAATATTCTTTAATGCCTAGGTATATTGAGGTAAGTTCTCCTTTAAAGCGATCACTTACATACACGAGACCTCTTTGTGTGCCATATTCTTTTTTTAAAACAAAAGTGTATCTGTCATCAGGGGTTTCTGAGAATAACATGCTTTTGCACATAGCACAATCTTTAACAATTGGCTTTATTTTTTTTTGAACCCATCCCAAAACATACGAAAGGACTTGGTTCTCCAAATAAGGCACGTCTTCTGTTCTTGGGAATTCAATCGGAATATCTACTTCCTGCCTCATTCTGGATTCAATATTTTCGGAGGTCTAAAATAGAAAAGATTGGTAGTTAAAAATCTTATAAAAAATTTTAAATTAATATTACCTCTGCAAGTAGTTGTTTTAGACTCAGAAACATGTCATCGTTGTCATTTTGACAATTGCTGCTAGGAGAATGCTTCCCAGCCAAATTTTTAATCAGAAATGTTTTAAAAACTTGGCTGAACGTTTCACAGGTTGGATTAACATATCTTCCTCCTTGGGAACGCATTTGACCAAAAAAATTTTCTAAAGGGTCCTGATTAAATTGACGAGTTTTAATATACTCAAACCCAAGACCCTTTAGCATTTTATATAATTCAGTAAAATTTTTCACTGTTTTAATAAAGTTTTTAAGACAAGGTGGTCTTAAAATCTTTCCCTTTTCATTGATAAATCCCATGGTGTCCAATGTTTTAATTGCCTCACTCCAAAAATTGAGATGTGGAGAGTTTTCTTACTGGCCTACGCAGAGGTTTTGGAGATCTCCCCACTGAATTGAGGCTGTCAAAGAGGTTGTCGAAAAATTCTATAAGTTCTGCCGTCTCCATAGCATCCCTTTCCATTTTTATTATTTCTCCACTCATTTGTACGGTGGTGTCTAAAATAAAAATAACTTATTAATATGTGTATACAAATATTATTTACTTGTTTTAACCTGAGCATGCCATTAGATTAATTGCTACTTCAACACTCCTGCTGAGTGTTTGTGTGCAATAGGAGACTTTCATTTTAGCAATTTTTTCAGGGACAACGTGGTTATCTGTCAGCTTTGGCATGGTTCTAAGGCTTCCAAAATAGGGATCCATTTTATAGGCCGTTTCTATATGGCTCCATTTCGCTACCTTTTTGTTTCCTTTGGAATAATATGTCAACTTATTTTTGACCAAGTTATTCCTGACACACTTAATCAGATGAGGTGGGTCAAATAGAGGAATAACCTTTTGTTCATCTATTTCAAAGAAAAACTCTGATACGTCCATGTCTTCTGCTTTTCTTAATTTGTTTCCTCTAGTTTCCGCAACAAGTTGGTTAAGAGCAGCTGAGTTATTGGAACCCTGATCGCATATTACAGCACATACAATATAACCAACTTTTCTAAGTTTTCTAATTAACATTTTTAAAGTATTAGATATATCGGAAGACTTAGTTGGGCCAGCCGTGAAATGGAAAAAAATGGGTTGCTTCCAACGCTTCCTTATCCCACGAACCATAAATACCTGTAAGAACAAAAAATGGTTTTGGTATTTACACATATTTAAAATACTTTCATAACATATTACCTGGGCATGATTTGCAAAATCATTTTGTTTACTGCCAGTGGTGTCAAACCCGTACATGCAATCTTCTTTAGAATTGTAAGAGAGTTGAGTAGCAATTGACATCTCATCAAATATTAGCATACAATATTTGTCTTGCTCACTTTTAAAGCCTTTTGCTTCAGATTTTAGGGCTTTAAACACAACTTCATTCAAGCCTGGTCTTATACTTATTTTATTTAGAAATTTTATAATCGTTGACCTGGATGGTAACGTAAATATGTGGGATAAATATTTGTATGCTGAAGACCCTGATTGTTTTAACAAGGCAAGTGCCAATGCCTTATCATCGTTAGTAAATCTTCTTCCTTTCTTTTTTTTTTGTTTGAGTTTTCTAGCTGACTTTGAATAAAACATCTTTGAATCGGATTCAAAGTTTTGACCCAATTTTCAAAACACTTTTCCTTGGAAAACTTCGTTGCTTCAAAAAGGCGCTTCTTAAAACTTGCTCTCCTTTTGTTCAAATTATTATTAATTATTTTTAAGTGTGTCAGCTGCTTATATAAGAACTTTTTAGGAGTAAGCTGTGCTTTTCTACTTAATCCAACTGACGTTAAAATTTTGTTTCTTCTGACGATAGCTACAAAAAATAAATACAATTAGGATTACAATATGAAATGTGATAATTACACAATCGTGATATACAATTAAATCCAAATTTATTCATAAAAAGGTACAGGACAAATTAACAAATAACAATTTGGCAACATTTTAGATTCAACGATGAATACAACGCTGTGAAATTTAAAAACCGTAATATAATAAAGAAATTACTTAAGTGCAGCTCTGTTCATTAGTTAACATTACTAATTCAATGTATTCTTAAAGTTTAGTAGAAAACAGACTCGATTTTCAATGTAGATATTAAATTATTGTAGAAAATTAGGTTTTTATATAAAACAGTTTTTTTTATTATCCCATAATAATATTTTTGGGGTTATATCATTTTTTTCACTCACCGATTCAATTAATACTTACAAATTCTGGGAGTTAAGCACCTATCCTGGGATGTTGATGGAATATCTTTTGAAGCAATTGTGTTAGAAGAAACGTTCATGCTTTCAACGTCTTCAAACTTTTGCAGGGATTGGGAAGTGGAAGGGACCACATCTTTTTCAGCTTAAAAGATAAACTCTTTGTATAAAAAGTTGTGATAAAATAATTTAAAGAAATGCCCGGTAATAATTTTGTTGGGTAAGCCTGACGACTAAGTTTTCCATTTGCTATAAAGTCTCCTTCAATAAAATGCATTGAACACACTCTGCAGTTTCTAAAGACTTTTTCAGGTGGCATCTCAAGCAGTCGTTTGTTTCCACACAGCTTAATACATTTTTTAAGCAAGTCAATAGTTTTTGGATTTAGAAATCGGTGTTTAGATCCTTTAGAGCCCCAACAACCTCCAACTGCACAATAAATGCCCACCATCTGTAATAACACATTTTTATAACATAACTAAAGAATAAATAAATCACAGTAAATAAAACAAACAAAAATAAGTAAACCTACCTCAACGAATTTTTAGGCGTCTGTGGCACGTATTGCTTGTTTGTATCTACCACAATGGCACCATTACTTAAAGAATAAGTAAATCACAGTAAATAAAGCAAACAAAAATAATTAAACAATATTTCAATGAATTTTTAGGTTAGCGTGGCGTCTGTGCCTAGACCAGGGTGTTTGTTTGTAGATATCCCTAGATCAATCCATCCAGGTAGATATCTACGACAATGGCACCGACGCCGGTAGGTAGCGCCATCATTTGGCGTGGAAGAAACTGTCTATTGGTTTGATCTAGGGTTGTAATCTAGAAATATAAAATCACTTTTGTCTCTCATTTCCACTAATTTGATTATATGCGTTTTGAAATATTATATCTTTTATTATTGCATTTTGTATTTGTGTGCATGAATTTTGCAAGCTTAAATATATAGGAGGAGGCACAATAAAGATGAGTTCCATTCCCGTAAGCTGTTCGCTTCTCGGCCTTCCACGAGAACCTACAATCAGCTGGATTTGGAAGGTGGCGCCCACAAATTTTGACTTACCCTGTACACAACTAAAGATTTCCTCCCGTAAGCGATTTTAACGAACTCCCACTACTCCTCTGAGATAAGCTGTAGGCCGTTTCCCATCTATCTGGTTACGGATCGTCGGAAAATCTCGATTGGCCCGTATATATATTTTATAACAAGTTAATACATTTTTTTGCCGCTTTGATTTGCAAACAGCACAATCGGATACGTAAATTGATTTATGTTTAAATTTCGAATCTAAAGTCGAAATTTAGAAAATAACATTTACAAAAATGAAACTTTGCGGTAAACAACTACATCTCGGAAAAAAAGGAGGTTAAATAGGTAAATATTTAAAAATGGTATTTATTACAAGCATAAATTATAAATTACAGAAGCCACATATTAATCAATTAAATAATTAATTTTCATATTTATAAACAAAAAAAAATGGAATATGTAACGTTTATCTACAGCGTGTTCTAGAAAGTTCTTACCGTACAGGAAACTGATTTATTTTTAAATTTCCCAAACAATTCACTGTTCAGAAAAAGTTCTGTTTTCTGAGGCGATAATTATATATATTTTACATAGAATATATAAGAAAAGAAACCTGCAACGGTGCTAGGAAAAAGTAATAAAAACGTAAATCGGCAAGTGTAGAAAAATAAAATGTTCCAACACCAATTCGCAATACAATGAAGCAATAAAAACCTAAAAATATTTTATCCACAATCACATTATAATTGGGGATTTATCCACACTTATGAAGCATATAAAGTACCACTTTATCCACTAGTGGAATAATGAAATTACTTTATTCCACTAGTGGAATAATGAAAAATGCAATCTTAAATCAATTACATTTTATTTAGTTTTTATTAATATTAACATTAACATTTACATTAATAGAAATTTCCTTCTCTATTTTATCATATTTCCCTTCGTTTCCATTAATAACAAGCTTGTAGTTGCCATCGGTTTCAGAACGCATGGTGCTCGTCGAAGTTTTTGATAAATCTGTAGAAACAATGGATGTCTCCTCTTGTAAGGAACGACTAGTACCAGGAGTACCTTGGATTTTCCTTGCGATATCAAGCTTATTAGATACAGAATCCTCGATATAACTTTCTGCTATAGCGGAACTTCTCTACCCACCATGTCGTTTAATTGTTGTAGGGTCAGCGCCTTTATTAGCCAGTAAAGTTGTTGAAGTGCGCCTCATGCAATGGCCGCTATAAACTTCTGCGTTTGCCAGATTCAAAAATGAAGCAACTCTTGAAGGAACTTTCGACAACGTGTTGATTCCAACAGGTTGTGAAGTACATTTTTGATTAGAGTATCGTAAAAAGAATCTGTCGTTGGATAACATCTTCGGACGTAAGGACATGTATTTTCTACACGTCTCCACAGTATTGATAGAGAATCTTTCTTCCATAATTGTGAATTTTCGTGAAACGGCGGTCTTGGTATCTGGTATAGAAACAAGCAGATATGCGCCCCTGTCTTCTACATCATTGATTTTCAAATTCGTCAATTCACAGCAACGACAGGCACCAGACAACCCCATTATTAGTGCAACCTAAAATATTTCAAAGTTTATTATCGACAATGTCTAAAATGTTAAGAGATATTACCTTAATCATCAAATATTCTTCATCGCAAGCCCTTGTCAAAAATTCTTCCACGTGTACTCTTTCCAATACCGCAGCTTTCTTCGCTTTATACCCGCTCGACTCACTCAAGAAAATTAAACTCTCGAACTTCGTTCTCGAGTTTAAACTTTCTTGCGTGGATAAAACGCTATCTAAAACACTGATACAATAAATAACTATTATTTAAAAACTTACCACCAAAGTGGCCTTGGTAACAAAGTGCCGCTTTCAGCTGGATCCTATAGCGCGAACAACTACTAACTGTTAAATTGTTAAATGTGAAAGATTGCTAGTGATATATTGCGATGATAGCTAATAATAAATTTCGATAAAAAGGAAGCGATTATCGATTTGCCTACAACGTTAAATACATGTAGGTAAACCGTTAGAATAAGACAAAACAGATTACGATGAATAAACATGCTAAGGATAATTACCATTTGCATATTTGCATATGCAAATGCCTATTTTTACCATTTTATACAATAAATGCATATTTTAAAGGTTTCTGATTAATACTGCATATCTCTAATAATTTTGATTTCAAGGTAAATGAAACTAAATTATTTTGAAAGTTTTAAATTGTAGCACTTTTAGAAAGCCTTTTACTAGCAAATGCAAATTCCTTTCGTCAATTCTTCGAATGGTTTAGGGATTATGATACATGTAAACGTATATTTCCCACTAGACATTCTTTCTAACAATAGACAACGCATTACACAATGTAATTCGTAAACCTAATAACAATATCTAAATATAATTGCCATTCTATTCTAAAAAAATTATCAGTATCAGTTTTTGTATCTGTCCGAGTCTTACTTTACTTAAACGTCTATAATTTAAATTGCATATTTTCCGTATTTTACATGCATATTTGCATGCATATATTCCAAATTTTAATTGCATATTTATCCTACGCCTATTTATAACCTCCTGATTTATGGAATGCAGAGAAGAATGTTCGTAAAATTAGTGTGCGCATCTTCGAATTCAACTACTGCTTTATTATTATAGTGCCAAAGACGTGGAAATAAGGCCAAGTTATGATTTAAAATTCTATTACAATAAAAAAAAAACATATTTAAATTAATATTAATATTATAAGCCTGTGGACTATTTTTCGTATTCCTATTCGTATTATTTTTGTACAGATTATGGTATGCTATACAATATTTTTACACCACTTCAAAAGTACATATATATTTGCATGCGTCCAAACGTCCCTGCGTTCGAAAGTACCTGCGTCCAAATGTTCTGCGTTCAAACATACCGGCGTTCAAACGTCTCCGCGTCCAAACGGCCGCGTTCAAACGGCTGCGTTCAAACGTCCCATTCCGTAAGAGTTGTTAGGATGCCAAGGTCATTCCGGAACTTCGCCTTCTTCTCTGGCACTATTATGGTGAGTCCATTGCGTAGCTGTTCAGAACGAAGTTAATTCCTAAGAACAGTATCTCCAGTAGCACGAATTTTTGCTTTACTTTTAACATGGGTTTCGTTTATTTAGGGCAAATATTCGAAGAGATTTTCGTTTTTCAATATTAACGTTTGGGGTGTTTTATACACGTAGACACCACTACTGTCCGTAACTGGCCTACCTATTAGTAAATCGGTTGCTTGTAAATTATTTGCCACCACGTAGCGGTAGCCTTGATCTCATCAATCTTTCTCTCCAGTCTAACCAGCCCCATATGGGATACCATCACACCGCCATACCTTCTATAGCGATATTTTCACTTGGTGTCGTTCTCACGTGTAACTTGCTTACTGCATCTGACGTGATAGTATTGCATCCACTGCCAAAGTCAATATAAGCGGAGAAAACTTACCCTTGTATAGTCGCTTCCTTGTGAAATTTTTCATTGCTTGCATCATTTCCGGCGCAAACTAATCTGTTAACCCTTTTGGTAGTGTCGAACGCATTCTTTTCATTTTTACGGTAACATTCGCTTTCGACATGGCCTCTCATTTTACAAAATTCGCATCTTTTTGGAGTGTCGAACTTCGGGCAATTGATTTTATTATGGCCCTCTGAGCCACAGGAATAACATGTTAATTTATGGAAATTTTTCGAAATGGAAGGTTTATTAAATGGTTGCTCCATTTGTTGTCGATTAGAGCTCTACGACCACTTTCTCTCAATTGTTCCACATTACTTATCATGTATTTTAACAGCGCTTCAGTATTATGGCACCGGGCTGCCCTTGCACCCGATTTCAGGAACGGATCGTTTACAGTATGAATTATTACGTTTGCGATAACGTCATCCGCAAATTTTCAACTTTGCCCTAACGCAAGATTTTTGTAATAGAAATCGACCAAATTTTGATTCTTTTCCCTTCCGACATGTACTAACTCCTTCAATTTTGTAAACACTCTTGTCTGAGGTGGAAACGCCTCTAAAAGTTTCTGTTTCCATCGTCTCCACGATAAATTTAAAGTTTCTTGCTGTTTGTACCAGTGCTTTGCATTACCCTGTAGCTTGTTTGACATGCAAAAATATGTGCCTTTTCATCCCAATCGAATACGTCGCCCGTTGCGTCTATTGTCTGCAACCATTGCTGCATATCAAGTCCATCTGAACTTGCTCGAAAAGCCGGTACACTATCAATTTTCCCTTGATAACGACTTGTTTTTGCCCGCAATTGTCCTTTTAGTTTATTTATTTTCTTTTTCAGCGATCGTGTATGCCGATTTCCTGAGCTAGAACTATCACTACTTGTCCCACTTGAGCTACTAGACCTCGAACTACTTGTTGATTGTCCCCTTTTTCGTTTACGTTCTTTCGGCATCATGAAAATGGTTTACGCAAATAAAATGTCTTAAATAAATTTACGCGCGACTCCACGTATTACGCCGCCACTGCGGGACCGACGATGCAGCCGCCTGGCCGCGCCCGTCAGGTTGAAAACGCGCAGCTCGGTGAAGGCCAGTTCAAAGTTAAAATCGTCACCATTTACCTACTATAGGTGCTTTTCACTACTTAACACACACAAGAATGTTATTGTGTAACGAGGGTGAATCCCACCTCTGATTTGTTAGGGGAGGGATAATTACGCAACCAGAGAGTATAATCAAAATGAATAACTTTATTAATAGATAAACTACAACATCAGCGGCCAGAATTCAAATGATCCAATATTTTACAATAATTCTGCTATGCGACTCAGTTTGTTTTGGCTAGCTCGCCCGCTTTACAACAATTCTGGACATTATCTGCCCGCAGGGCCATTCAAAGAACGCTGTTGCGTGCGTTGTTTCAAAGCTCGTCCAAAACTTTGCGCTCCTCCCATTATGGGAGATTTACCCGCACACAGGGTGTCCGAAATATAGCCATTTTCTCACGTGGCTCTCGACTTCTGTGGACCCTTCTTTGTGACCATCTATAGATCACGAGGCGCGAAGGTGTTCAAGGCTTATGTATGTGTTTTTGTATGCACAGCCACGAAGGCCATCCATTTAGAGCTTACGCAAGAACTTTCTACCGACAGTTTCGTCGCAGCGTTCAAACGGTTTATCGCACGAAGGGGAATGGTAGTCGAGTGCTACAGCGATAACGGCACCAACTTTGTGGGTGCTAATAATCAATTTATCGAACATGCCAAACAGGCAGCCGAAACACTGTCGTTTCGGTGGAACTTCAGCCCCCCCTCAGGTCCACACTTCAACGGACTTGCAGAGGCAGGCGTCAAAATGCTAAAATCGCATCTACTTCGTGTAGTAGGCGAACAACGTTTGACGTCAGAAGAACTTTCAACGTTACTGTGTCAAATTGAAGCAGTACTAAACTCGCGTCCTCTGTGTGCTCAGAGCGCGGACCCCAATGACCTTATACCACTAACGCCAAGTCATTTTCTAACGTTAGAACCGCTGAATTGCGTTTTACCCGAACCAGACTTGCCTCATTCAAATCTAAAAAGACTTTCACGCTGGCAAGTTATACAACGGCTTCATGCCGACTTCTGGAAGAGATATTCTCTAGAATATCTGAATACCCTGCAGCAGCGTCTCAAGTGGTCAACTCCGGCGGAAGAGATCAAGATAAATGATCTAGTTCTTGTAAAAACCGGTACAACCCCTCCTCTTCAATGGCCGCTTGGACGGGTTGTAGAATTGCACCGCGGGGAAGACGGGCATACGCGTGTGGTAACGGTTAGGACAGCGAGAGGGCAGTACCGACGGCCGGTAGTAAAACTGTGTCGCCTCCCAATCGCTTGATTGAATTTTTATTTACATTTTTTGTTATTGTCCTTCTTGTTAAATTTCAATCGACCTTTCAATTCCTATTTTTCATTTTTCATTTCAAAATAATTTACAGGTCAAAACTGCTGCTTCGCTATTATTGCTATTCAACTAACGTAAAACACAACGTGTTTTAGCGGGCAGCTATGTTGGAGCAACTTAACTCATTGTTCATACAAGTTCAAATTTCCCGCGTCACAGCAGGGTTTAGGGTAATTTTCCCGCCAAGTGGCGCTGTGAGCCGGAGCTTGAATTGGAAGATCCGGTTAATATCCACGAGGCAGCTCAACGTGATTGTTAATTGTTTTATGTGTGTGCTTATGTGCTACGGTGTTATTTAAATCTCAAGTCAATGCTAATTTAGAGGGCCCTCGAGATAGAAAACAGAACCCCGAAAAGGACAACTTGCCGAC
>JABXWE010004969.1:0-40810 GCA_014611495.1 Limonius californicus
TTTTGATGCCATTGTTTTTTCTATGTTAAAATTAAGTCATCGGGGTATAAACCTCCACCTTTAATAGTTAAATTTCAAATTTAAACTTAAAATCTCAAGATTATAAACAACATCTCGAATTTAAACTCAAAATATAGCAATTTCAAGTTTCAACGCAAAACGACATCTCAAATTTAAACTGAAAGTATAGCTATTTGAAGTTTAAATTGTAAGTTCAGTCTTTAAGTTTCAATGTCATTACTTTGTTCATTGTTAATATTATGCCATCGATCTCAGTTCAATGTTAAGCTCAAAATTGAAAAATAAATGGTTTTATTTAAATGTTTTAGCTATATATTAAAAGAAAATAATTCTAAACGTGATATTGACCTTAATCTCAACAAGTTTGGTCTTAATGTTAGAATTGTGATTTTAAATTCCAACTTACTTAAAGTTACAAATATTATTATCTTCTCCTACGTGGTCCTTGTAAACCCTCGTAAATGTACTTTGATATTAAGCGAAGGATATTTAATACGTACTTGTTCTGTGAGTAGTCCGTTCGGACAGTCCTTTAGAAAGCCTTTATGCCTGGAAAAATAGTTCGAGTTATAACAAAACAGACCACTTCAAGGGTGCAAAGCAAAGCCAAAAAGCAAATGCAAGGGAAGCAGAGTTGCGAGCGCACAGCCGGGCGTTAATTGCAATTTATGGCCTTTATGCACATCTGTTTAGGATTTTTACGAGTCCACTACAAGCCTTTACACTCCAGTTTCTCTGTTTAAGGAGCACCTCCTCCTTGTTTATGCTCGCAGAAACTTAACCACCCTACGCCTTGCCGCCCAAGAATAATCCCCCGCCACAAAAAAAAACGCACGATTTCGGCCCGCAAGAAACAGAGGAAAAATAAATGCCATCAATCATCATCCGTCTATGAATAAATTTCGCTGCAGGAACTGGGTTATAATACCCCAACAGTCGTGTTTCCAAATCCCCTCTGTTAGCAACAGGACGTCGCGTGATGGTCCACATTAAATAGTCCTTTGTTCACATTTCAGAAAACGGGGAATTCACAGGTTCCCACGCGAGTCCTGCGAAAATTATACGTCAAAACTATTTCAATTATAATTTCTGCTGGAAGATGCGCAACATTTCGGTTTCTTTTTGCGTTAGGAAGGTGCGCAATGTAATTGGCCAGCGCTTTCTCATACTTTCAACTGGTGTGGCAACCGCAAGTGTGGTTGTTGGAGGTAGAAATGGATGATTAAGGAATTTCGAAATTCCACAAAATCAGCCAAAGGAAGGGGAGCAAGACGGCAATTGGTTTTCTTAGAAACTGCTTATTAAATTTTAAACATTTATAGAGAATGTGCATTCGGTTCTACGACGTTGCGTGTAACCACATTTTACACCCTAAAGTTGGCATTAATGTTTTAACCAACCGCTCTAAGAGTTAGTTGTAATTATATCTTCGGTCTTCATGAAATTTGCTGTTTTTAATATTCCTGGTTCGCTTTCATATTGATTTGCTTTTAAATTTTCCTGCAGATTATTAATACCGGAGTACTCTGGCGAATTTTATCCGTAACATCCAGATTGCTAAGGGCTTACTCAGTTGAAATGTTTTTCTTATACCTTGAATATAATTAAAAGTTTTGCAAAAACATTTGACAACTTAAATTGAAGAGTGCTTCCTTGTACTAAAACTGATTTACTGATTTCCAATTTCAGTCATAAATTTACCCTCTCGATAAGGTTATTATTTCATTACGTGTTCCAATACAGCATTCGTTTCAGTTAAGTCTAATTTGATCTCTTGCTCCTCCCGACTAATATAAAGTGGTATATATTTAATTATCTTAAGACAAATATCCCCAGTCTAAACGTGTTAGAATTTTCTTTAAATTAACGTTAAAAATTTATGTGCAGTGTTTACTGCGTCGTTGCGTTTGAAGTTTAGCTGTGGGTAATAAAGAGCATGCTTCAACAACCATCACTAGTGTTAACTTCAAAGTGATAATTACAGCTTGCTCTTTGACTTTTTTTCAATCGCTCCGTATTTCAAAGTGGAGAGATCAGGTAACCTTCTGGCAAACAGAATATTACATGTTCAATATATGAAGACATTTAATAATATGCAGGGTGGCCCACCGAAAATGAAACAGGCGTGTTTTGTGAAACTAAACCTCAATTCTTCGAGAAACCCCCGAACACGTCAAATTAATATGCCAAGGGGGACATGTAATTTCTGTTCACCCATCTTCAATCCCAAAATTGGGGCGATTTTCATCTTAAAAATTTTAATGGCAAGGGGTATCAAAAAGCGTTCTCGTTTGAAAGCTTGATAAAATTACTTTTCAGTAGTGTTTTTATTTTGGATTCCATTGGATTGCATTAGTTCCTGCGAAAATGCAGCCCAAAGTCTCACGGTAGTAAATGTTCTAGAGCAGGGGTTCTAAACTTTTTTAAAGTATTGTACCACATAAACAGAAATAAAACAATGTATGTACCACCATAAAAGCATTTCGTGATTGAAAGTCAGTATAAATAAGAGAAGAAGAAGAAGAAGTCAGTATATCCAAAATAGTGTTTCTTTATTCAAGGAATAAAAGATTTTTAATATATTCGTAAAATTAAATAAAAAAACGATAGCTTTCAAAACATTTGACAATTTACAATATTTATGTAAAAAACGAGTACAAAAAATATACACATAAAGGAAAAACCAAAAATGGAAAAATAGAAACAATTAGTATTAAAGACAAAAAGGCATTTAACAAAACATACAAAAAAATTTTAGAATAAATGGAATTAAATTTAAAGAACAGAAAATATAACCAAACAGTTAAGAGCGAGAATTACAAAATGAAGTGGATCAGGAAAGTCCATACACCATACAGAAAGCATGTGCTATCTTTCATGTTACTCTCATTAAATCATTGGTACATAACTTAAAAGTTTATGTAATTTATACGAGGCTTGTTTAACTGAAACCCATCTCTGATCAACTTAGCATTGAAATTAAATGCAATAATCCAAATGACGTTTGTTAATGTTAGTATTATTTGTAAGCAACACACTAATAAGTTTCTGGCGTTTGAATTTCTGACTTGTAAAACTTCGATTTTGAAATGGCGTTTGTAGTTGAAAATCCAAGTTCAAGTTTGATCGGCGTGCGGTCCTACAATTTTTATGCGCTGAGGGTGTGCAGCTATTGCAAATTTATACGCAAATGCAAGCAGTGTATGGAAATACATACATATACATATTATGTACCCAAATGTGAAGCAATGGTGCCGAAAATTTAAGAATAGAAAAGAGGGGACTATGGGTGAACCGCGACCACGTGCACGGTGTACTGCATTAACAGAAAACAATAGTGCATGCGTGAAAGGCCTTATTAGAGAAAATCGTCGAATTTCAATTAGAGAAATTTCATACATTATTGATGCGAGTGTAGGATCTGTCCATAGTATTGTTCGTAATCTGGGTTACAGCAAAGTTTTTTCGCAATGGATTCCTCGTCTCTTGTCGAATGCGAATGGGCAACACCTCACAGACTATAAGCAAAATGGTGATGACTTTCTTCTGTCAATAGTTGCTGGAGACGAAACTTGGCTCCATTACTAAGCGCCATCCAGCAGGTTATCGTCGATACAGTGGAAACATTCAAGTTCACCACCACCGAAGATGTTTAAAGCATAACCTTTTGCTGGTAAAGTAATGTTAGCATTTTATTTTTCGACCTCGAAGGACCCTTGTTGATAGAGTTTAAGGAACCTGGAGTAAATGCCAATGCGAATCGGTACAATGAAACTTTGAGTAAGCTTCATCAAGCAATAAGATGGAAACGTCCAGGAAAACTGAACGTGTGGGGTGATTTTGCTGCTAGGCCTCATGTTGCTAATGTGGTAAAAGAAAATCTTCAACGGAAGAAATGGAGGGTTTTAGAACATCCACCCTATAGCCTGACACAGAAGCACAGACAGCTGTGGAAAACTTCTTCAATCAGCAGCCACAAGAAATCTGTGAGCAGGCTATACGTCGGTTTGTAAAACAATGAGAGAGGTGAGTTAACTGTGACGGTAATTATTTTTAATTATAATTAAATTGTTGAATAAATGTTTTATAATTCAAAGATGGGTTTCAGTTGTATTTACTTCTATATTCAGTACGAGTTTTGTTCGATAACTACGTGGCCTAACACAGAGATGACGCGAATTCGGAGGAATCTTCTTTACCATTCTGTAGAACTATCTTTTATTAAATTAAATATGACAGTACGGAGCGATCTGTCAATTAGTCTGTTTTTGACAGTACGCCAAAGTGAACGTCTCGTGTGATGGAAAAAACTTAGTTAAAAGCAGTGATAAAGTACTTTCATTTGAAAGGCTTAACACCAACCGAAATCAAAGCAGAGCTAGATTCAACACTATTGGAATCCGCTCCTTCGTTTTCAATGTTTAAAAACTGGGTTGCCGAATTTAAGCGTGGTCGTGTGAGCTCAAATGATGAACCCCGTAATGGACGTCCAAAAACTGCTACTGCCCCGGATATGATTGAAAAAGTCTACCGTATCGTATTGGATGACCGTCGAGTAAAAGTGCGCGAGATAGCAGACATAGTGGGTATCTCAAATGACTGTGTGCACAGAATTTTAACTGAAGAATTGGAAATGAAAAAATACTAGGCGCGTTGGGTGCCGCGGTTGCTCACACCGAAGCAAAAACTGAACCGTTTGAGTGTTTCTCGTGACCTTTTGGCACGTTTTCGCCACAATCCGAAGGATTTTTTGCGGCGTTTCATAACCGTCGACGAATCCTGGGTCCACCTTATACTCCCGAAACCAAAGAACAGTCCAAACAATGGACACACAAAGGTTTTCCGCCACCAAAGAAAGCAAAAACGGTTTTGTCAGAAGGAAAGGTTATGGCAACCGTATTTTGGGATCCTCATGGAATTATCTTAGTCGACTACTTAGAAAAGGGGAAAACAATAAATGGCTAGTATTATGCCAATTTGTTGCAACAACTGAGCGACAAAATCAAAGAGAAACCGCCTCATTTGGTAAAGAAGAAAGTGCTTTTCCATCAATATAACGCACCTGTCCACAAGTCTGCGATTGCAATGGCCAAAATTCATTAATTGGGATTTGAATTAGTTCCCCATTTGCCCTATTCCCCAGATTTGGCTCCCAGCGATTATTATCTGTTTCCAAACCTGAAAAAATGGTTCGGCGGTAAGAGATTTTCGTCTAATTCCGAGGTAATCGCTGCTGTAAATAGCTATTTCGAGGACATGCATTCGTCGACCTCCAATGAAGGCATTGCTAATTTGGAATATCGTTGGAATAAGTGTGTTGAGCAGGAGACTTGTAACGTGTGATTTCTGACGCATAGTGTATATCAAAAGTGTATTCCCATTACAGCGGTTTGGACGGCATACTTCGGGTTTTCGAATTCAAAAATTTGTCCTCGTCTTGAGTTCTGCGCATCGATCGTGAACTTTCGATTCTCGGACTGCGGAAGTTGGATTATGGGAGAACGTATTCAATTCTCAAGAAGTGCAGACTTGAATTTTATTTAAGGTAGTTACGACTCGGAAGATTTTTCCAATTTGTGAATTTTCAAGTGATTAGGGGAAACTTAAACACGGTAGAGTGATAGTAAATTTTCCCCGTGAGAAATCCTAATATAGTGCACGCTTGGAGAGTTTTTCTTCTGCCAATTTCATATTATAGTAACGTTATGTACACCGAGAACTTGTTCAATGATCTGCAGATTACGAGACTAAATTTCTGATTTAGAGTTCACTAAAAAGGGGGAATTTTGCGTAAGTTTGGAATTGTCCGAGCGTATATACCATTATATTTTGGGTAATCAAGCTAGTTATTGCGTATGCAAGGGCTTGTGATACCGTGAATAATAGTTGGAAATTCGGTGGTAAGGATTTTGGTTTTTTTTAAGTGAATAAACACTTCCTAATTTATTCGATCTACGCATTATTGTTTTCCCTAGGAAGTTAGTTTAGATTGTGTTTTATAAAATTAAATCAGAGACAGTGACGTACTGTGGTCCGTTCTTTCTTTTTTTATGTATATTCATATATATATTTATGTACATATATGCAATTTAGGGTTGTGATTTTGATTTTTTTTTATGTGTTAATTATTCGTGACAACTTGTATTATCATGATTCTTATATAATCTTGTTTGTATTGAATAATTAATTTTCTCGATTATTATATTTTGGAATTCTGTCAATTACTCTTGTGTTTTATGGGGTATTGTAAAATAAGTTTAGTATTATCCAGCAAGGTAAGTCCGTTCTCCGTGAAGGTTCCTGTTTACCAGAGTCATCTTCGAGGAATAAGGGTTTTTTTTAAACAGGTAGCGCCTAGGATTATATTTCGAACCACCCTTCTTCGATTGCAGCTGGTCGACCCTTGTCCTTGATACCTGGACCTTGCTTATAAATTTGTTGTTTTGTAGATTGTTGATGGTAATTAAACTTTAGCGTCGCCGTCGGTCAACTAGGCGTCACAGACTATATTGAAAAATAAAATGTTTTTTGTCGAAAAAAACTTGCGTTTTCTTTGTTAGGCCACGTAGTTATCGAACCATCCTCGTAGTTAGGCAAATTGACATACAAAAACATTATGTAAAAATAATGCAACTTAATCTTATTCAAACTTTCACGTGATAAATTAAAAAAAAAAGTTGAATTCTTATACATTTATTTTTTACGTCTCTATTTTCACCTGACTTTGTTATATACAACCATATACGCACGCGTATAAAGCACATTGTTTTAAAAACGCAGTAGAAACATACAACAAACAGAAGGCAATATAACAAATTCACATTATACGACTTAAAGTTTATAGTCTAGCTAGACAAATCCATTCGTCATTTAACCATAGTTTGAGAATCCTTGTTCCAGAGCATTTATGGAACGATTAAACGGCGTTGGGTAACATACGTTGGCGTAAACATTTGAATGTTTTCATTACGTCAACGTCACACGGTATTTCGTAGTTGTCGCTGTTTTCTTTTAACATTTAAAATTGTTTATTCGATTTCAGAAAGAGTTGAAATGCTTTCGTTTTTCTTCCGAATCACTTAATTTCCCAGAAGTGCCGAATTATTTAACCAGCAACATGTAAATAAGCATGTGAACCGCAAGTATGTCTTGAAGTTAGTGAGAACATTTCTGGAGAATTGGTAAGTCGAAAATAGAAAGCGAAATGCTGAAAATCCCGTAAGGAATGAAGCAGTGAAAGTTACGGTTCTGGGTCACGTTGTTGTTGGTCCTACATTGATTACAAGTCAAATGGTTATTGTATCGGGTATTAATCGAATCCGTATTCAATGAATTTGGAAACATCACAAGTGTTATCCGTACAAGATTAATTTGCTACAAGAACGCAATGAAGACGAGTTCGACTGCCATTTGTGAGACTATAAGTAAACGGGCGATAAATAATAAATTTTTTTTCTTAACGTTTGTTTTTCCGATGAATGCACTTTATAAATTATATAGTCAATCGCCATAATTGTCGCTATTGGCCAGGTCTAATCCAAGGATATTAAACGGAACACGAACTCAGCACCCAGAAAAATGAAATATTTGGGCTGGCATTTGTGGTGATCACGTTGGTCTTTTTCTCGTACCTGCTAATTTGACTGGACACATATACTAGGAATTGTTACAAAACAACATGTATCCAATTTTAGTTGATATTATAGAGAATGATGATTAGATCATTACTTCGAAGATCATTCGACATTCCAACAGGACCGAGCTCCTCCGTGTTATGTACTAGTTGTTCGACAGTATTTGAATCGAAGGTGTCCGGGTCGATGGATTAGAAGAATCACTCCAATGATGCTTCAAAGTGTGCAACCGCATTTTCAACAGAACCTTTATCGCTGTATGGACGTTGATGGTGCTCTTTTCGAACATTTACTACCTTGAAACTTTGGACTGCGTTTTCACGAAAACTAATTCTCGGTATCCAAAAATAAAAAGTCTACTGTGGAACAAAGGCATTGGGTTTTTATATGGTCTTGTGATACCCCTCGCCATTTAAAATTTTTTGGGTGATAATCATTTGTAATAAATCTTTCTACGCTGCCCAAAACATACATACATACATACATACATAATCGGTCCTCTTCTATCTTACGGTGTAGAGGTACTGCCCAAAGCAATTAACAGGTATTTCCCAATATTTTACCTGCCAATATTTATATATTTCAACTGCAACATTTTGAAGCAACGAACTGAACTTTTTTTATCGCTTTTAAACTGGTTTGTGCAAGTTCTAATACCATCGTCGTTGCAGGATATAAATTACAAAGTTGATGGGTATGTTAAGTACAGAAATCTGTAATAGTTAAACTTTACTGTTAATTAATAGTTCTTTCTTTTTTCTTAATAAAATCCCATTTTTCCGCTGAATCAGTGTTGAAGTGCGTTGTCACTCCGAATTTGAGTTTTTGCCATCGGGAGGGAATGAGACCTGCGGTCTTTCGTCCATTACGCTCTCACAGTTAATGCCGAAACCCTTTTTCGCATTCAATCTTTTCATCTACACTTACAAGGACTTCCATCCCCACTAACGACTGCCACGATATTAATATGATATCCGTAACCGACTGTTTGTACCCATCAGATAGTACAAGGCGCCGTGTTGAACGCAGCTTTGGAACGCCCTCATCCAAGTACTGATCAGAGCTTGCGTTGCTTAACTTTAGTCGGCAAATGAAAATGGTGTTACACGCTGGGCCAAGCGGGGACCTTCATTATTTAATAAATGAAAGTTAATATTGCGTATCAATCTCCACGAACAGCTAAAAAGGCTTGCTATCTTGCTGGCATGGGCTGAGTCAAATTATCAAAAAATTCTTGCGGAATCGTATTCCATGCCTCCATGAGAGTATTTTTCACTTGCGGAATTGTACATGGTGGCATATTTCGTACTGAATTACGTCCTCTTAATGCGTCCCGTGCCTGTTCGATCGGATTACTATCAGGGGAATTTGGTAATCAATTCATTTCGTCAAACCAGTTGTCCACAATGTTTGCTCGATGTAGACGAGCATTATCATCCTTAAACATGAATTGTTCTCCCACCGCTGCTGCGTAGGGAAAAACAATGGGTGGGTCGCAGCATCTTATCCCGATACCTTTCGGCAGTAAGCAAGCTATTTCGAATACAAAAAGATTAATATAACCTCCAGTACCCATTCTGGCCCATACCATCTTCTGGGTTCACGTAAAATAAAAACAGGCCCATTATCTGGTTGAAGCGGTCGCGGCACAGCGGTTGAACTGTTGCACTAAAGGATCTGGGTTCGATCCTAGTGTTATGTTCGTTTGATTTTGCCGTTTCATCTGAATTAAAGTCCTATTTTTATTGCCGCTCTTATGCCGATTACTATTTTCTTATTTCCAAAAATTCATTTATGGGAAGCCACTTTCGAAACTTAATCGAACGCTTGACATGTATGTTTAGTCTGTTTAATGCCGATCGAAAACAGTTCTTGGAATTCTTCGTTGGTAGAATGGCCGGAAGTCCCATGAGGGCGATTTTCTTCTAGAATTCTTGCGACATATTTTGCAATATGATGAAATATTTCAGCTGTTTGGAGATTCGTGTTGCGTTTTCTAGTAAGCAACCCGGTTGCTTGTTACCATCTCGGCGCCGATGACAAAATAAGGCAAGGCAAAAGTGGGAGCTAGCTTCTGGGAGTAAACGCATGTGGTTTTTGGAAACGGAGTTGTTGGCAGTTCTTCTGCTAAATAAATATATCGTGTCGTTTTTTGCCTTAGGCAAAAAATCTTCGACTTGTGTCGGATTAAAAATATTAGCAGAGTGTCAGCTTTTTATAAAGACAATTCAGTGAAATTGTTCTCTCGACTTGTGCCGGATTAGAAGCGTTCAACTCCGTGACAGTCTCTTTTGAGCCGTTGCATGTGATAATCCCGTAAAGCGGCGGAGATTTTGGCTTCCGAAGTTCCCGCCTTTCTTTTTTTTGTCAAAGGAAGTCCTGGCCGTAACGTTGTCTTCATCGTGATCTAGTCTTCAGGGGCGTGCCTGCGAATTTTTCCCGCTTCTCAAAGAACCCAAGAACACCCCAATTGTGACTCTCTCTCTACTCCGCACCGAAGGGAAAACTTGCCAATGTACTATACACTGATTGTTTTTCCCTGTTTATCAGTGTTTCGTTAATAATTAAGAAATAGAATAGCTTAATTCCCTTGTAATATTAGAAGTGAGGCAACCTTCAGTTGCCCAACGTTTCCTTATTCGTTTGGGTTATAGTTTAATTAATTTCTGTAAACTCGAACGTCACTGGCTGCGCAAATCTGTGTGGTTAGTAAAATAAATGCCGCAAGCCAGGGGCGGCGAGCCTTTCTTGTTCGAACGTTCCAGCGATTTCCCTCGGAAGGCAATAGGAAACCACCGAGGTACTTCTGCCAAATCATCTTATATGGAGAACAAGGGTAAGAAAGTTCTCGCGGTTGGGAGCCCACGGTAAACAGTATGTTTGTGTCATTACTGTAAACGCACGAGCGTCAAAGGACTGTAGATAAATTATTTGGTTGCAAATTGAATCTTGACTTGTCACTAAACAACATTCGTCCCCAGTCATTATGGCACCAATTCCTATGCTCCTTTGCTCACATTCTGCGAGTTCTTTTATGATTTACAATGAGAGCAATGTAAACCAGTGCTCCTCGAACATATAGGCCGACGTCATGAAGGCGATTTTTTATTTTTTCTGCTGATACCAGACTCCGGTAGCAGCAGCCAACTCACCTGGGTTGCATTAAAAGTTCAATTTCTACGTTCAAGAGCGTGTAGTCGCGCGCTTTACTACCCTTCAGCGGTGATCGCGTTGCAACTTGCAGAAACAAATGAAAACGCCACAAAAAGTATTCGGTTAGTGTTTTTTTTTTATTTTTGTTGTTTAATATCCGTTAAATGTTTTGCTGAGCAGAGATTTACAGTGATTGATAATAGGGAAATTTCATTATCATCATCGTCGTTATCGTGATCTTCGTTTGTACCGCTTACGCAGTGTCGAGGTGGTGTAAGACAAGGCTAAGCTGGTATGCACTATAGTGTAGAGTCTTATTACTTGTTTAGTGCGACCGTAACAAGAGGAGAACAATTTATTTGATCATCAGTCGCAAATAGAGCCCGCAACACAGTAACGACCACTCCAAGGAATCAAAAAAATTTTTTGAGCCCTGTAGAGGTTCGAACCTGGAAGCATTTGGACTACTACATCCAAAGTCTAATTCTCTTACCACTGAGCCATCTCAGCTCTATAGAAAAAAATATATACAGGGAAATATCACATACAACTTTTTCGCATTGCTCTTGCTGAACTTTAATATTGCAGTAATAATCAATCTTGGCATCTACTCACTACAAAAATTTAAAACAACACCCTGCGATTTAATTTCAAATATCAGATATCTAAAATGTTTAAATATCCACATTAAAATAAATATTCTTATGCCATAACGTGTATTTGTATCAAACTCAATTTTTGTATAAGAAAGTACAAAAGGCGGCTTGCAATTTAATAGATCTTTTCGCGTTTTCCTCTCTTTTCTATTCATGAAGGGTTAATTTAAGGTTTCAGTACTGTCCAATAAAGTCCAAAGTGGCTAAAGCAGGGCCGGATTAGGGGGTTTCTTAAAGAAACAGTTAAATAAACGCCATTAAGCGGACGGCAATTTCCGGTACATTTACAAACGCGACCGCGGAGAAGTGATAACAGAAGCGAAATTGCCGAGTAGAAAGTAACATAATGGATTGAATAAAACAGAAATTACTGCATGGCTTGGATAAAATCGGAAAATCGAAAGGAAAGTGCTGTGTGTTAATAAAAGGGTAGATTATAATCAGCAAACAAGCAAAGTACAAACATCTTACTCACCACTGTCGGATTTCTTTCTCCGTAACTGCAACAAAATGTTAACTTCAGATTTGCATATCATAAAGTACTCTACATAAATTATATAAGTACGAAAACATGTATTGCCTTTTTATTTGAAAAATATACTTGGCAGCCAATTTATTACCGCTGGAAATAAATTCTTATATTTTACTTGTCACGAAAGGCAAAAAATAGAAATCTGACTGTAAATAATATATGCGTATGGCATTAAATCGAAGAAGTCGGCTTTAGCAGCCTGCGCGCCCTACCTCCACTTAAAGTAGCGAGTCGTTTTCGCTTAAAATGCCCCCCAAACGGAAAATCTGAAGATTATCATTCGAAATTAAGCTTATTCAAAATCGATTTGCGATGCTACATGCACGACCATTTTCTAAATAACCTCTAAATAATGCAACAGTCTAGATCTAGAGGATGAAATTGGTTAGCGCAGTTTCGCTAATGGAATGGAGCGGTTGGGACCTACCTTTTTGAAATATGTCACCATCGAGCTGCAGCTCCAAAACCTGTGGAGTTCTTTACATGCATTCAACAGCGTTTTACGATTACCGTACTTGCTTGAAAAGCTAAAGTGTGACACTCTCGTATCGATTTAATAAGCAACAGTCTTGCTGCAGACGTGCTGCTGCCACCAATTTAAACTTAGCTGAAAAATGGCTTTTGTGGAGCTCACAATGAAAAAAGTTTCTGATATAAAATAGACAAATCTTCGCTTTTATTTTATATCAATAATGTAGATTTACAGTTGCACTGCAACTTACGCAATATTTAAAGGGATTTTATTGATCCGGCAAGTATCACAAACCAAGCCCATATTAATGCAATGAGAACACATTTGAATTAATTTTAAATAAAACACTTGGCAGGTCCCGTTCATTTTGTTTTACACACCCTAAAAGTTGTTATTGGTCAAACCTAAAATTAACCGCAAATTAACGAAACGTCTGGTGTAGTTCTCTAACTTGTCTGGGATTAAATTCCGCGTAGCAAAAGTTAGGATTTATTGCAATCTACTTTAAAATACGTTAATAATTTATAACCAAGACTATTCAAAATGAACCGTGAAAAACATGATTTTGCTGACTAAAATATTCCAGATCAACTAGGACATTCTACCGTTACTGATTTGTATATCTAGCGTTTTCCACAGGCGTAAATGTGACGTAATGGGATTACAATCTTATGAATATTGTTATGTAGATGAAAGCATTGCACAGTTTTGTTGACGACGGATTACACTATGTAAAATGTATAAATGCTCTTCTAATAAATTAGTAATCAGACGGGAAATATTGCTTAAGCCTAGTTGTTTTATATTTAATTTTCAAGATGCTTTCGGTTAATTCGATTTTGACCTTGTTTGAATTTTGTTTCAGCCAATCATATATTGCCAGTTTAGGAAATAATATTAATTATTTTTGAGCTCTCTTAGAAAGTGCACGTGTTTTATTATTTTAGAAGTCGTTTTAAGGCTTGGGGAGTTTCCTGATTTAATTTTCAAGACACAATTGTGGAATTTTAGATATCGATAAATATCGATCCTGATTTTTGTGCAAATCTTCTGAGAAATTTCTTGTCGCCATTTTTACATCTTTTGGTAAACATGGAAAATCCAAATCCTATTGTTTTATTTCTAAGTCATTTAAATTTATTTGGGCGAATATGATACGGCCGAAATGATCTATCTTCAATTAAAGGAGACCCTGGCGATATTTCGACGCGATTGGAGTTATCTTCCGCATGCAGAATACAGCAGATGCCGAGCAGTCCGAAGTATCAGCGGCGTTATTAAACATTACAGGTGTCCGTTCCGATTACATTTAATTTTTAAATAAAATTTTGATTTTACGAAGGAGATCATGTTGCAAACAATATGCCGTGTTTGAAAAAAAGCTCCATTTACCTAACTAACTGTGGAATTAGTAATATGCCATGTAATTAGAAATTGAAATTATATTTGAGTGCTCTAAATTTGTTATTTGATTTCGTCAGTTCCTATTTTATTATTACAGCTCTGCGCCCTTAATTTATTGGGGAGACATACTCTAATTTACTGGTAGAGCTGTGTGCCCAATCACAGTACCTAATCAAATATTGAGCTATGTGCTCTAATTTATTATAATAATTGTGAGATTTTCTTTTTTATTAGAATTATCTACTCAGGAATACTATTGAATGTCCTAATTAACTATTGAGCTGAGTGCTTCTAATTAAATATTAAGTTGTACTGTCTTAATTGATAGTGTGACTTATGTCTTCCCAATTTAATATTAAAGCTGTGTGCTCAACAATGCCATTGTGCATTTGTAATTAAATATTAAGCGCGGTGCTGCTAATTGATTGCAAGAGTTGTGTATTCCTAATCTAGCATTAAAGCTGCGTACTCAATAATAGTACTATGTGTACTTAATTAAATCATGTTTGAGCTTGTAATTGGTTGCGAAAATTAAAATTAGAATGCATGTTTTGTAATTGTATTATGACTATTTAAATAAGTGTTGAACTGTGTGCTCTTAATCCACTGTAAAAGTTTTGTCTTTTTCTTCAATGGTATCATGTGTATCTAAATAAATATTGAACTGTGTGCTCCTAATTGATTGTGAAAGTTGTATCTTCGTAATCTAGCATTGCAGCTGTGTTCTCGGTAATAGTACTGCGTGTACCAAATTAAATGCTGACGTTCGTGCTTTCGATTGATTGCGATAGTATGCTGGTTCAAGCTTAATGTTGGAATATGGTACTGTGTGTATTTAAGTAAATATTAAACTGTGGGCTCCTAATTGACTGTGACAGTTGTCTCTTCAATTTAGTATTTCAAACCTGTGCTTAGTAATAGTACTACATGTATCTAAGTAAATATTAAACTGTGCGCTCCTAATTGATTATGAAAGTTGTCTATTCCTAATTTAGAATTAAAACTGTATACTTAGCAATCTTACCGTATGTATCTAATTAAATATTGAGTTGTGCCCTCCTAATTGATTGTGTGAGTTGTCTTCCCAGTTTAATACTAAAGCTGTGTGCTCATTAATGACGTTGTGTGTACATCATTAAGTTGTAGGCTTTGTGCTTCTCATTGATTAATGTAATGTAATGAGTCATATACGCCGTAATGGTGTTGTGTGTATCTAAGCAAATATTAAACTGTGTGCTCCTAATTGGTTATGAAAGTTGTCTGTTCTTAATTAATTATTAAAACTTTGTACTCAGTAACCTTGCCGTATGTATCTAATTAAATATTGAGCTGTGCTCTCCTAATTGATTGTGTGAGTTGTGTCTTCCCAGTTTAATATTAAAGCTGTGTGCTCATTAATGACGTTGTGCGTATATTATTAAGTTATAGGCTTTGTGCTTCTAATTGATTAATGATAGAGTCATATACGCCGTAATAGTGTTGTATGTATCTAAGTAAATATTAAACTGTGTGCTTCTAATTGGTTATGAAAGTTGTCTATTCCTAATTTATTATTAAAACTGTGTACTCAGTAATTTTACCCTATGTATCTATTTAAATATTGAGCTGCGCCCTCCTAATTGATTGTGTGAGTTGTGTCTTCCCAGTTTAATATTGGAGCTGTGTGGTCATTAATGACGTTGTGCGTACATCATTAAATTTTAGGATTTCTGCACCTAATTGATTAATGTTAGAGTCATATACGCAGTAATGATGTTGTAAGTAAATATTAACCTGTGTGCTTCTAGTTGATGAAAGTTGTGCCTTCAATTTAGTATTTCAACCGTTTGCTCAGTAATAAGACTACGTGTATCCAAGCAAATATTAAACTGCGAGCTCCTAATTGATTATCAAAGTTGTCTATTCCTAATTTAGAATTAAAACTGTGTTCTCAGTAATTTTACCCTATGTATCTATTTAAATATTGAGCTGCGCCCTCCTAATTGATTGTGTGAGTTGTGTCTTCCCAGTTTAATATTAAAGCTGTGTGCTCATTATTGACGTGGTGTGTACATAATTAAACTTTAGGCTTTGTGCTTCTAATTGATTAATGTTAGAGTCATATACGCCGTAAGGGTGTTGTGTATATCTAAGTAAATATTAAACTGTGTGCTCCTAATTGATTATGAAAGTTGTATTTTCGCAATTTAGTTTTTTGGTCGTGTGCTCAGTAATGATACTGTTCGCACCGTAAAATTACTCAAGTTTGTGCTTCTAATTGATAGCAAGAGTTCTGTGTTTCTAACTGAATATTAGAACTGTGTGCTCCATAATGAAACAGCAGTAAACTCAATAGCGGTGCTAGTGTTTTGAATTAAATACTGGTGTATGTGCTTCTAATTGATTGCAATAATTTTGTGTTTCTAGCGTAATATTAGACCTATATACTATCTAATGCCACTGTATGTATCTAATTAAATAATGAACTGTGTGCTCTTAATTGATTATGAAATTTGTCTTCGTATTTTAGTGTTACAGCTGTGTTCTTAAATACTAAGGTTCGTGCTTCTAATTGATTGCAGAAGTTCTGTGTTTCCGAGTAATGAGGGGGATTCTACTTATGTATGTGGAAGGAATTAGTAGAGTATATTACTTAAAAGAAGTGCCGCCTTATATATTTTGAAGGAATATTTGGATTTTATATGTTCCTTCATACAAATAAGTGCTACTTCCAGGAAAACTAGAAGTGAAAACTAGCAGGCATTTAAATTAATTTCAATGACCTGAATTAAATATAAATAACAAAACAACGATATGTATCAAGTCCTTGGATTACCCCATTTATGTAACGTGAATGAATCGCCTTCAGTGTTTTATCTTAAATTATATTCTTATTTAATACTTGCACGCATTTTTTTCCTTGTAAGCAATTAATTTTATTTCACTTCCAGCTGAAAAATGATACGAATCAGTCTTAACCTCATTTTTAATTAACTGTAATTGCCCAAAAAACATTTATTCTTTTCTGAAAGTTTAACAACTCAAATCGCCCATTCGCATGTTCTCTAAAGAATGTTTAGTTAATTTCCTTTAAAATTAATTTTGCTTCATCAGTTTACAACAAAAATCTTTTTACTCAGTTTTGCTAACTTAGTTGTAAAATAAGTATTATAAATGGTTTGCTATAAGTAGATGCAAAACACCTACATAGCTTTGAAAATAATGTAGATCTATTTGAAATTAATCAAGATTGATTTTAGAAGCTCGTGATCTAATTAGCTTGAACCTAAATTAACTCGAAATGTATTTTAATTGAACTGAATTCAAATCTCCCCGAAAGTGGACAAAATCTAGAACAGATTCACATTTGATTGATTGAAACAGATCTAAAATTAGATACAAATTTAGATTTACTTGGAATTGATGTAAATCTAGTTATATAATGTTTACTTCTATTTGGATTCAGATCTAATGGACACGAATTTAGTTAGATCTAGATTAAAAACCTACATCTAATGGGAACGGATATTGATTAATTTAAGAAGTTTAAGTTTTTAAATAGATTAGATCTACTAGAAATAAATCTAGCTATAGTTGAAAAGAACCCACATTGGGACAGATTCAGATCTACTGGGAAAGAATTTACTTAGATTTAGATCCAGTTGCATACTACCTATCTAGTTCCAGTTGGAACCGTTTCAGGTCTACTTAAAATGGATCTAAACAAAATGTAGATCCATTTGGTAAAAGTTTAATAAGCCTAGATCTAGTTGAAAAGGATCCACATATAGCTCAAATAGATTTAGATTTAATTTGAAGGGATTTAGATTTTGATTCAGGGCTAGATCTATCTGATGATTGCAAATGTAGTTGGGATGAAAATACAACTATGTGGAAACAATTTATTTCTAGTTGGGAGGAGTTCACACCCGGTTTAAACAAATTTCGATAAACATAGCTAAACTAAGGTGATTTTTGAATAGTGAAACACATAAGCCCTAGATTAAGTTGTCACCATCTGTATTGTACATCTACAGAACGATTTGGTAGGAATTTTGGTAATTTTAGAGTTTACTCAGCACTAATTAGGTAAATTGAATTATACTTAACTACAATAGATTTTCTTAAGCCGCCGACTTTGATTAAAGATTAATTCCGACTTAGTTTTGGGACCGCATCCCGTCATGCACTGTCTAAAATTGGCATAGATTTCGAAACGGAAGCTAATGCGTAGCTCCAGTCGGCATTAAGTTTTCATAATCCACACCACGATCATTTTATGCGTCGTCTCCCGGAACTGAAAATTCGGCGTTTCAATTTATGTTAGTGGCAGACAGAATTCGGTTACAGTAAATCAAGGCGGCTTGCTCGCATGGGCCTCGTTGCAAAAAGGGCGTTCGTCTGGCCTCGTTCCGCTCAAAATCGGAACGGCTCCGGAGCAAGATCGAGCTTATCCAGTAACGGCTACTCGGATGATTGCTATCTTTAGTAGGCGTAACGTGCCCTTCCAAACCGAATAAAGGACCTTCTCCGCCATCGCGTTTAATAAAATTATGGGCCTGTGCAAGAAACAAAGATCGCGATGCGTAAAAAATGGCACAAGAGAAAGTCGTGCATGTGAAATTGTGAGGGACGGCTTGGAAGGACTGTGGTTGACTTTCTAGATTTATTTATTTATTCTGGCCCTTCGCAGGGGCATCACGTAACATGAGAAATATTTATAAGGTGACAAGGCAAAACCGTCGCGATTGGATACGATTGGGCGAGTATCTGTAGATATGTGGGTCGAAACAAATAAAGATTCGGATTCCTGTCGGTCCTTTGCGCTCTACCGACAATACAACTCCATGTAATTTCGTAGAAACCTAAACGCAATTCCCTACTACGGTTTCTACAATTGGAAGAAATGTTACATGTCAAAGTAACACGGAAGGAATAACAAGAGAAACAAAAACATTGGAATTTAATTGGTACAGGGGATAATTGGAAAAGGGTTCAAGCGCAAACTATCGAAAACGTTCTTCGGAGTTTATATAAGTTAAAAATATTTTCTGTGTTCGGAATTGTAAAGACGCAAGTGCAACCCACTCGCAAAACGACCCTATTTACGTCCCTAAGGTCGAACCAAAAGGGATACAGTGTACCCATACGTTTTCATTCTCGGTGTTTTATGATATGAAGGTGCCCTAATACGGAATTTTATGATTTTCTTATGAAACGTTCCCCAACGTGTCGTATTCGGTATCTAACGTCCTTAAAGTAAAAGGTCTATTGCGAAAGAATTGTGGAAGATCTTTCACTTTTATTGCTATACATTTAGTTTCTAATTTTTAACAGACGTAAGATATACAGCCGATAGGAGTGGGAATGAAGGAAGGGAAGGAATATAACGCGAATTTTAACCAAAGAAGGGTGTCGAGAATAAAGAAAATACGGGACTAAATTAATAATGGAACAAAGCGAAGAGAATTATTAAGGGCAACAAGAAGAGGAAATGATAGTGGACAGAGGACAAGTGACAAATCATAACGGTGACATAACTACGCAAGAGACAATACAGTAAAAAGAGAAGCGGTAAGACATGCAGTCAATACAGATCATGACAAAATGAAAGCGAGATGAGCAAAAAAAGAAGTTTGGCAGAAGAAACCCAACTTGATAAATATAGTGATGTGATATAAGAAATTTTACAGGAAAACGAACAAGGGAGGACGGCATCTAAAGCCAGTGAAAACTATGCGAGGAAGAACAAAACTGGCAGAAAAAAGAAAGGAGGGCGCTATAAACGGAGGCGAGACAAGAAAAATACTGTAGGGGCCCGCATTTGCGATTATGTTTATATTCTCACAGACACTTGAAATTTTGGATATTACGCTCATAATTTAAATTTTTATTCTATACTTGCATATATAATATTATATATTGCATGTTAAATGGATTTTAATTGGTGTTTGAAAATCACGCCTCCTTGATATTAAGAACGGTCGTTCCTTCACAGTGTTTATTTTTGTGAACGGTCTGTCCTTCACGAGCAGACCTAATTTATGAGGGCAACGAACATAAAGTAAACACCAACTTTCATATACAAGGAATGGAATTGTAAGACAATTACCCAGTAGGTAATTGAATGTTATATTTCCATATTTAAAACATTCATATTCAGCGTTTTCTTTCAGCTATTTATTTCAGGTACATAGCTTAATAAAATGACTTTGAATTAGTTTGATCTCAAGTACGTAAGATATCCATAGTTATCTTTAATGCGGTCTGTTACTATGATAAATGGCTGATTTGGTTTAGTTCATAATCTTTTTAATTTATTACTTGTTTGTTGAATATTGTGTTGTTCCTAAAAATGCAGTAGGTTCTCACGATCCAGCACCCACTTTTTGGCCTATAAAAGTAGAAGTAAGTTGTTATGAAAACTTGCTCTAAACGTAAAGAAGCACAGTTCCTTTACAAGTTTCCCTAACCCTTCACCTACTCAGCGCTTTGAGGTATCTCAGCCGCTTACGGGCTTTCCTTGACGATTGCGCTTCAAGGTATCTCAGCTGAAGCTTCAAGTTCCAATCGCCATTCCCCTGCCCAGCTCTCTGAGGTATCTCTTCAGCTTACAGATTTCCCTTGACGATTGCGCTTCAAGGTATCTCAACTTCAGCGTCAAGTTCCATTAAGCATTCACCTACTCAGCTCTTTGAAATATCTTAGCAGCTTACGGGCCTCTCCTGATGATTGCGCCGCGAGGTATCTCAGCTGCAGTTTCAAGTTCCATTAAGCATTCACCTGCCCAGCGCTTTGCGGTATCTCAGCACCTTACAGGTTTTCCTTGACGATTGCGCTACGAGGAATCTCAACTTCAGTGTCAAGTTCCATTAACCATTCACGTACTCAGCGCTTTAAGGTATCTAAGCAGCTTGCGGGTTTCCCATGACGATTGCGCTTAGACGTAGCTCAGCTGGAGCGTCAAGTTCCTTAAGCTTCCACATTGCATCTTCAGAAAACCACCCTATATACAGGCCTATCACTTCATCTTTCTTCTTTTGTTAAACTGGGTAAATAGTCTAAATTTCCGAAGGAAATAGTTTTACCTGAGATCGCATGCGCTACCCCGGCTAATGTTTCCTGCAGTTTCCTAACCTGAACTGGTGAATACCAAGGGTAGTATATTTCCACCGTCTGCAGTTCGTCTGCATGACGAGTCATGACGAATAAAAAATAAACACAAGATAAGGGTCTGTAACGTTACAGTACCAAGGCAGAAAGGGAACAAAGAGACGCTAAACGTAAAGCAGCAGAATGAATGAATTAAAAGGACAACAAACAATGACAAAGGACGAGGAAAGAAGAGACAGTAGTAATAATAATTTGTATGGCTGTGGTAGAGCCAGGTGTCAGAGTTTTCAGGTGGCACTAGCACCTCTGATTTGACCTAACGACTTCCACCGCAGTGGTAGCTTGGACCGACGGCTTTAACGTGCCCTCCAAAGCACGGCGCCTCAATATAAATAATAATAATTCATGGCATTGGAAGAGTCTCGTGTCAGAGTTTTTAGGTCGGGCTGACGCCTCTGACTTGACTTAACGACTACCACCGAAATGCTACCCGGGACCAACAGTTTTGATGTGCCCTCCGAAACACGGCCCGTGGCTAATGCTGTACCACTAAACGGGCCACCCATTCAAGTAGTGACCTAGGCCTGGGTTGCTTAACTTTGATAACCGTCAAAATGGCACCAACAGCGTTTGGCTATGCGACCGATGACAGTAGTAGTAGTAATAATAATAATAATAATAACAATAACAATTATAATAATAATAATAGGCCAAATAAAAAAATATGATGTATATAATAATAATAATGGTGTGACACTACACCCCATGAAGAAGTTTGGTGTGCAAGGCGAAAGGTCAGAGCTCCCGTATCCTTCCTGCTCTCACACCCGGTTATCGAGTACCAAATTCATTACATGTGGTGATGCGGTGAGCATCACGCAGTAAACAGCCGCGTTATTACCACTGGCTCATTCAAACGCAGATGCTTAAATATTTAAAGCAACTGATTAGGCCGCTCGCTAGGTATCGAATCAAGAATTCAGCACTAGAGCCCAGTGCTCCAACCACTGGACCACGCCGGTGCAGGAAGAGACAATATTCAGACCAATTAGATGTTAATAACAAGGATAAAAGAGAATGACAATCAAATAAAATTTCGAGCGTAGTAATATGAAGAACCGAAGTGGAGAGAGATATAGTTAGGAGAAGAAAATGAGGACGGTACGGTAAGAAGAAAGTGAAGCGAGTATAAACGACACGAAACAAAACAAAAGCGGCATAGGTGTTGGACAGAAAAAAAGAGTTAATAACAAGGGCAAAAATAAGAAATAAAAAAGGAAAAGAGAAAACGAATATGAAGTAAATTTGTAGAAAACAGGAAGAGAGTATGAGAAACAGATTAAAGTAACAAAAAAGAGGAAAAAACTACAAATAAAGGGACAAAATAGGGAAATATAACAATGCAGCATAAGGGGTAAGAAACTTCATGAGCCCTAAATTTGCTCATTAGTTACACTCTTACCTCAAACATACACTTAGCCAAGAACAAACACCTACAAAACAGCCCTTTACATTCTCCTCTTTGGTAATCATGGAAACAAAACTGCGAAGTTTAAAGACTCACTTTCTGAAGAAACAAATGGCTATAACAAAAAGTTAGGTGAAACTTGTGGTACAACTAATGTTGACAAAGGACTTATGTGCTTCCTCAAGAGCTTACATTCATCAAGGGCTTGGCCTGGACCTTAGCAGTAGACCATTATTTAAGAGCCAACAACGAATTTATTAGCAGTGGCAGCTTCCAAAGTTTTGACAAAGATTTACTAACACAATTAGAGCAAAATAGTGACCTTCTGAACAAAAGTTGCGCCCTTTTCATAAGCGTGGAAATGTAATCAATCATTTCCAATAAAAAGAAGCTCGTCAATATCTTTTGTGATACAAAGGGTTATTATTATAATACTTCTTTAGAGGCAGTATTAGTCCCCGTTCTTTATTTAACAGAACATACCTTTGCACGAGAGGCGAGAAGATGTTCTCCATTTTAAAAAGTGGAGTTAGCGTAGTACCTATGAGAGGGGGGATGCAGTAGTACTTAAGTTTCGTTTCAGGGGGGTTAACACAAATAAATTCAATAAATGAATAAATTTTTTCCTTTTGAAAGAGAAGTTTATTAATTACTTTAGAGAGCAATAATTTTAATTGAAAGAGGCAATTAAATGGACTCGTTTAAAGATTTTTTCTCTTTTGAAAGGATGGAGATACCATTGTATCTTTGAGGAAGTCGTATTGCCCCCTACTTTTATTAGGAAAGCGTTTAATTCACTTCGATTCATGATTAAAGTTTTCCCATTTTTGAAAGCATGAAGTTTAGCACATACAGTTTCTGAAAAGGGAATTTTGTTCAACACTGGAGATTTGCAAACTTTTGAAAAAGTTGTTACTCCAGACCAGGGCATTTTTATAAGGGGAATGAATTGCAATATCTTGTTTGAAAGATTTTCCTCTTTTGAAACGTTGGAGATACTGTTACTCTCCAGTTTTCATTTAAGAAAAATTAAACTCAACTATATTCAATAAACAATTAACTTCTCTTCTTCTTTGAAAGGATGAAGTTTATTTTATCTACTTATTCAAACTACTTTAATATACATTTTTCTTTAAAAGCAGGGACTATTTATCAACGAACCTTTGAAAAAGTGGTCTTGTTCCCTACGTTTTCTTTAGGGTTGGATCAAATTCAATCGTTTTTTTCATTGACTGCTTCATTTTTGGAAGGGCGCAGTTACCGCTCTACCTTTCAGGGGATAACATCAATCTCCACTCTTTACTTAAAAAAACTCTTAACACAACTGCAATTTATTTCAATTGTCTTCAAACGAAATTATTTAGTTTTCCCCCATTTTAAGAGACCAACGGCTCTTGTGATTTCCTCGGGATTATTTGGGAACATTTCCTGCAGAACGATTGTTTCTGCAAGTTTTCGTCTAAAATGCGACGTAATCTGCCTGCGAAATCTTCCTAGCGCCGCCAAGAACTCCGCAAATAGACAGAAAGGGGGAAGCAGGCAACGTCCGCCGAATTTATGCGGCTCCGCCGCCAGGATCCACAAATCACGGTCCAAATCCACGTCCGAGTAAACAAAATTGCGTGAATTTTCCACGCCATAGCCTTTTAATCTTTGTTTTCACGTCAGGTGACCCTTCGAAGGCAGAGATCGGCCCTTGGATACCAACCAGCAACAAGATAAACGATCTGAACATGCCAAGCTGACGACAATTTGCAACGCAAATTGCCTATTAAAACTTCTTAGGAGCCAAGTGTTGTAGCGGGCGATGATCGTTTATTTTCGTTAATTTAGTTCGACTGGCGCTTGTCCGCGATTAGTTAATCAAGTGCGCCAGTCGCGAGATAAGATCTCTTCCGGAATCCCCCGAGTTATTAACAGACGGACGCAGTTGCTTAATCACCGCGAAATTCAATAAAATTCCAATTAGAGGGAAATATGATTAGGGAAAATAAAACGGGGTGGGATGAATGATGTTCCGTGACTGAAATACGACACAATATCATATTTTGAATGGCAAGAACAACATAAAACGGGAAGCAACGTAAATTACGGCCGGGAGAACTAAATAGGACACGGGAGATGTCCTGGAAAGAAAGAGGGCGAAGCGGAAATGGAGAAAGGTGAACTGAAACAACAACGGGTGGAACCCCAGGTCTAATTAGCTACTTACAACAAACAATGCGTTAGCGCTCTGAAGTGGGACTAAACTTTAAGCATTTGATCTCTTAAGTTATATCCTCAAAAAACACCCAAACGGCGCTAACGACGCCCTCCTGGATTTTAATATTCACGCGTCGTTGAAAGTTTAGACGTTTCGACAAGTTTAATTAGAACTCGTGTTATGAACACTTAAAATAATACACGAGTAAAACAAATCAATATTCCTAAACTAACTCTATTGATTTTGGCATCCCAGTTCACGACATAAGCCAAACTATCCGCATTTCTTCCAAGCAAGAAATACATGAATAAATGAAAGAAAAATGAATTAATAAATAATTCGAACAAAATCCGATTCGTTTCTTCTCGCATTGAGTGGTTAATTAAGAAAACATATTAATCACATAGTCACTTATTAATTAACTTCAATTTAACGAATTTATCGAAAGAGAAAGCTCATAATGGTGGAGAAACCGTTTACCGGGGATTAATTGTTCTTTCTTTTGGATGGTGCTTACGTCTGGTGAAGGCTTTCTAGATTCAATACAATAAAACAGCCGAATATAAATTTGAACTCCATGGACGTCCTAGACATATGTTCTGTGTCCTAGACTGGACTTTTAGGTTTTTAGGTTGCACTTAAATAAATGTCACTGTGCATGTAATAAAAGATTTATTCATGGAAAGTGCCGCTACACGTTAAAAACCTACTAAGCTTTCTGCTAACTTTGTTATATTGTGTTGTATTTTGAATGAGAGAGATGTAGGACGTCCTTTTCCAGGCATTTCTACTATTCACTGCAACCATTATCGGATTATTACACATCCTAACCAAGAATTTTGTCTATCTGGGGTAATTCCAAACCCAGTAGTGATTTTTAACGTGTCACACATCGTAGTGGCACGGGACCTACGGCTTTACTTCTTATGCGACAGAAGGCCCATTTTAAGATTTTTTCGCCAGAAAAATCTTACTGACCTCAGCTAGGAGCGAACATGCGTGTCTTCTATCTACAGGTTGTCCCATAGGTTGAGCTAAAACGCCAGGTGGCGTTGTTCGTCAGTGCATACTGAACACAAAACAGATAAAATATTAATTTTTCGCAGGCTAGTTTCTTTACATGAACTTCTTGAAGATTGAAATTCGAATGCTCATCTTTAAAAGCAAAGTTAAACTAAGATAGATAGTATAGATGAACAAGTAGTTCTTTACCAATAAACTTAAGATATTAACAAAAGAAACGACTTCTGCAGAAGTACAAATTGCAGATTTTTGATCCTAAGATTTTGTTGAAAACACTTGATTTTAATATGGTATCAAGGCAAATCTAATCCTAATTTAAAGTTGTCAAACATATTTTTCTGTTCTTTGTTGCACATTTCATTGCACTTGCATCAATAGAATATATATTTGCTGTGTATTACTAATATGATTTGGGTTCTTGGAGAGGTTAATGGTAATTGTAATTCAGCATCAAGTCTATATGCTGAACGCTATCCAAATAGAAGACATCCAACCAGCACAGTTATTAAATGAACTGACCAACGACTACGAGAGAGAGGAAGTGTTGGTTTAAGAAGAAGTGGCGGTGCCCAGCCATTTATGTTAAGACAGCCCAGTATTGAAAACAATGTGTTAGATTTAATTGAATGAGAGCCTACGAAAAGCGTACGTGGTATTTCTCGGATTGTAAACATACCGAAGTCGACCGAACACACGATATTTACACGACAACGGCCTATATTCTTTTCGAAAAATGAAAATACAGCACTTATTACTACAGGATTATAACGCACGAGTTAGGTACTGTGAATGGCTATTAAATCAACTGCAAAAAAATCTGAATTTTCCTGGCACTATTATAAGGACAAATGAGGCGACATTTACGTAGGATGGGTTTTACAATATTCATAACAATCATGAGTGGGCAAACGAGAACCCTCATGCAACTCATGTTCGAAGTCATCAACATCGACACGCTGTTAATGTTTGGGCAGATACGGTACATAATTATTTTATTGGTTTCTTCATTCTGCTAAACCGTCTTAATGCTGTAAATTTCCTCTCTTCTTCTTAGAGTGCTTTATCTCTTACGAGACGTAGCGATCTTCTCTCCTATGCCGGTGTTGCGCGTTTAGAGTTCAACAGACGTAGAGTACCTACAGCTTAACGTGGTCTCCAAACCACGGGGAGTGTAAATACTTCGACTCCAGAGAAGATTTACTACGCAGAATACCTCGCTGGTTTACCATTGCCTTGCAAGGGATAAATTTCCTGCATTTTCTAAATAAAGATTTTCAAGTACTATTGGAAAATGTTCCATTGATAATTACTTAGACAAAATATGTGGCACCAACAAGATGGTGTTCCAGTTTATTATGAAATCAGGGTTCGAGATTGGTTTTAAAATCATTTTCCACATCGGTGGACTGGTTGTGGGTGCGCTATGGCCGCCAGCATCACCTTGTCTAACACCTTCAGATTTTTATTTCTGAGGTTATCTGAAGGATTTGGTAAATCTCACATGAGTTAACAATGTGGAGGATTTAGGAAATTGGTATTGCCAAACACGTCAACTAGATAATAATTATGAATAAATATTTTTCAATTATTTTCCATAGTAACTGCACAAATAATTTTCGGCGAAAATAAATTCATAAACATTCATATTACACCACTGCCAAATTTCCACTTCTTTTCGTGGTTTGTATAAAGCAACTAGCGTGCGAAAGAGAAATACTTTAGCTGTTTTATATTTAGTATGTACGAGAAAGGCAACGTGGATAATGGAGAAATAAAGAGGCCAAGAAAAGAGAAAGGTCTACAAATGAAGAGTGTGAAAACTCTATTACAGAGACAGGAGCAAATAAAAAAATAAATACTGGACACACAGCTTATTAGCACCATATAAAAAGGAAGATTTGAAGAAAACAAAGACAAAATATAGCACAAGCGGCATGTCGTCGATAGAAGAAAATGCTTTAAACAAGATTTTTAAGAAGCATTATGAACCGGGAAGATACACACAAAATTAAGACCAACTACAGAAAATGAAGAAAAACCACAGATAATGAAAGAACTAGAAACTAGGAAGGCAAGATGGAAAGGATGCGAAGAGTATATAACAGAAAATGGAACAAGGATCGTATATGCAGGAGGCAGAGAAGAAGACGCAAGGCACGAAAATGAAGTAGCACTTATGTGCACGACCAGAAGCAAAAAATGCACTTGTGGAGTGGACAAGTAAAAATGAAAAAGAAATACAGGAAAAAGTATATAAAGAAAAAGTTAAACGAGTTAAAACAAGTGGTAGAAATGATAAGAGAAAACAGAGAAGAAATATTGAGAAGAGCAGAAGAAGCAGCACGGAAAAATAACATGAAATCTTTATACGACATATCAAAAAAGATATCAAGAAAGAATATAATAAACGAGACAAGGACGAAAGACAAACATGGAAAAATCCTTAAAACAAATACAGAAACTGAACAGATATAGATCGAACATTTCGAAGAAATATACAAGAGAGCAAAAATACAAGAAGAAATGGTGTAAGAAGTGGAGCAAATAGGAGAAGAAATGAATATAAATGAAGAAGCGATCATGAGAGAAGAAATTAAAAGTGCCATAAAAACACTAAAGAACCACGAAGCAGCAGGTATAGACGGTATCCCAGCAGAGTTAATTAGAGACGGTGATGAAACAACGGAAGAAATGATGCATAATTTATTAAAAAGCATATGGAAAGAAGAAAAAATACCAAGAGAATGGAACGAGGGAATAATAATAAGACTACCAAAAAAAAAGGAAATAAAAGAGAATGTTCGAACTGGAGAGGAATAACGTTGTTATGTACAACAAGCAAAATACTTACAAGAATACTACTAAACAGAATCAAAGGCGGAATCGAAAAGGCACTAAGAAACAATCAGGCAGGATTCAGACCGAGATGATCATGCATAGATAACATATTTATACTCCGCACTATCATTCAACAAGCAAATGAATGGCAAAAGGAACTCTAAATAATTTTCATTGAATTCGAAAAAGCCTTCGATAGAATAGACAGGGATAAAATGTGGACAATTTTAGAAGCATATGGAATACCAAAGAGACTTATAAATATGATTAGACTTCTATATACGAACTACACGGCTAGAATTTACATAAATAATAAACTAACAAGAAATATACAGATCGAAAGCGGAGTAAGACAGGTGTGTCCTGTCACTCATACTGTTTTTGATTATAATAGACTGGCTTTTGAAAAAAATGGAAGATAAGAAGACAGGAATTAGTTGAAGATTCGGCGAAACACTGGACGAATTTGCAGACGATGCCTGTCTATTGAGGGAAAGCTCAATACAAATGCGAAAAAAGCTAAACAAACTGAAAGAAGAAGCAGTAAAAGTAGAACGAAATATAAATAAGAATAAGACCAAAATTATGCCAATAGAAAAAGACGAGAAGAAAACAGAGATAGATAACAACCAACCCGACAGGGAACAGATAGAGGAGACAGAGCGGTTTACATTCTTAGGAAGTATTATAGATAGAGGAGGAACAAGCGAAGCAGATATAAAATCGGGAATACAGAAAGTCCAAGAAGCATTCAACACACTCAAAAAAATTTAACAATCAATGGAAATACATATGAAAACAAAAATTAGAATGTTCAATTCAAATGTAAAAACGATATTGTTATGCGGCTGAGAATCGTGGACAACAAACGAAATCCACATAAAGAGGTTACAAATTGGCCATACATACAACAAAACAAGCACTGGACACACTGTAAGCGGAAAAAGGAAGAGAGGAAGACCGAAAGTCACAAGGAGAAAGAATACACAAAATGAAATTACTGAAAAAGGATAACAATGGAATAAAATATAAAAAGCAAAGGATAAGACCGAATGGAGAAAAGTGTGAGGTATTGGGTGTAGTGAGCTAGTGAAAGACAGAAAGCGTTAAGTCAACAAAACAGAAAAACAGAACAGTGAAATAGTGAGAGTTGGCAACTCTGTTACCACATAGGCGGAAACGCCAAGAAATTCCGAAGAATAGTCAATTTAGGACAAAACAATAAAAAAAGTCATATAAACATTTGTCCCCAAACGTTTAGTTTACAAGGTACAACGCTAAATGGGTTATACATTGAATTCTACGCGTTTGCAGACAAATGCTTTTTTTATTGTCTTGTCCTAAATTGACTTTATTCTGTCATCATCCAAAGACATAATACAAGACGTAACAACTCTAAACACACTCAACACAGACACCGATCACCGATTAGTCCGATCACGAAAAATCATTAAAAAGCTACAGATTAGGAAAAAATATAAGAAAATTGCAGAACTTTAATAGATACAGAAATACTTCGAGAAAACAAAGAAAAGGTACAATAATATTTAAATCAACCGGAAAACTCAGAAGACCTGGATAAGATAGCAGAAAACTTTGCAACGGCACTAAAAAAAGCTTCGATAGAAATAGCAAAAAAGAAGACAACACAGAAAAGTAAAATATCAGATGAAACACGAAGAAAGATAGAAGAACAAAGACGACTGTACCGAACAGGTCAATATGCAACTGATCAATATAGGCAAACACGAAGAAAAGCAAAAGCAGTGATCCGAAAAGACCTTGAAGAAACATGAAGAAAACTATAGACAAATGGCACAAAACGTAATAGAGAAAAACAAAAATATGAAATGTCTGAGGAGAAAAGACGATAAACATCAAATCCTGGCGCTGAAGGATGAAAATAGTAGAGAAACGAGAAACAGAACAAAAATAATTATAATAGTTGAGACATATTACAAAGATTTATATGATACACAAATTAACAAACTCCCCACAATAACAACAGATATTAGAATAGTCAACGTGGGATCAGAGGAGATTCTAGAAATAAGTAAGGACGTAATTACCTTTGCCTTGAAAACCCTAAAAGACAACAAAGCACCTGGGGAAGATAATATTCTAGCTGAAATGATCAAAGAAGCAGAAGCAATAGTGATACCTAAGCCGAAACATCTATATCACACCTGCTTACAACAACAGGCTATGCCTAAAAACTGGAACAATGCTATACTAATAACACTATTCAAGAAGGGAGACAGGGCATGCCTGAAAAACTATCGGCTGATAAGTTTACTATCGCAGGTATACAAGTTGTTCATACGAATAATCTCCAACCAAATAGAAAAAAAGCTGGACTATTACCAACCGGTGCAACAGGCAGCATTTAGAAAAATTACAATACATCAGACCACCTACTGACGATAAAGGTCATCATAGGGAAAACAACGGAATACAACCTTCCAATATATATGGCGTTTGTGGAGTATGAGAAGGCCTTCGAGTCGATAGAACACTGGGCAATATTTGATGAACCAGACAACGCCCACATAGATCACCGCTACAAAGACCTATTGAAACACATATATAAAATCAACAATAAGGTTAAACGAAGATTCACAGCAAATACACATTAGGATAGGAAGGCAGGGTGATACAATATCACCCAAACTTTTTACCCTAGCACTAGAAGGCATTTTCAAAAGATTAGATTGGACAAATACGGGAATTAACATCAATGGTCAGAGACTTTCACATCTTAGATACACAGACGACAACGTCCTGATCGCCGAAACTAAAGAAGACCTAAAAGAGATGCTTATAGACCTCGAAGTCGGATTGAAAACGAATCTGGACGAAACAAAAATAATGAACCCGCAACAAATAGAAATAATAGTGAATGGAAAACAAATAGAAAATGTCGAAGAATATGTACATCTGGGACAACAAATCACAACAGGAAAACAAAATACGGATGTTGAAATTGAACGACGAAGACCACCAGGATGGGTGGCGTTTGGGAAGCCGAGGCATATACTAAAGGATAAGAAAATTACACAACACCTTAGGACAAAAATATTCGACAAATGCATACTGCCCTTCTTAACATACGGAGCACAGTCATGGACTCTCACACAACGAACAATACGCAAATTACAAGTAACACAAAGGGCAATGGAACGACCTATGATAGGCATATCACTTAAAAACAAAAAACGAAACGAATGGATCAAACAAAGAACAAAAGTTACCGACATAGCAAAAATAATAACAAACATAAAATAGAAATATGCTGGACACGTTGCCAGAACAACAGACAACCAATGGAACAGCAAAATTATTAAATGGAGACCATGGGATGGTAGAAGAAGAAGAGGTGACCAATAACACGCTGGTACAACGACATCAAAAGGGTGGCAGGATTAAAATGGATAGAGATTGCACAAAATAGAGAGAATTGGAAGAATAAGAGGGAGGCCTATGCCCAATTCTGGGACCATCCTGTATACAAGTGTGGCAGACCACCGAGGATAATTTTATTGTAAGTCAGTTTAGGGTCCAAAATCAAAACGTCTCGTTTTCGAATGTTTCTTCTTTCAAAATTGTTTGTCAAAATTGACATTTAACGATTATGAATCAATTTGAAAGATAGTGTTTAATTCCAAATAACCGCATTTTTATATTTCGGTGCCATTGCAACCTAATTTAACCATTTTTAAACAAAATTTAAGAAGAAAGAATAACTTGCTACATCTCTAAGGTAATCAATTTAATTTTCGAATTTCCCGGAATAATTTTGTTTCCACAAGTAGATGGTAGCACGACCGGAATTACTAAAAGGCATAGGGGTCTTCACTATTGGGCTGTTTCTGGGTGCATTGGTGGACCAGTATGGAGATAGAATAATGGACCAATTTAGACTTTTAACCCAACCTCCTAACGATGAAGATGATGCCCAGTGCGAATGATTTTTTAGTGGTCAATGTTAATTTTGAATAACTAAATAAAATTTTAAATTCCCTTATTGAATATATGATTGGAGAAACCCCCAAAACTTGATTTTTCGAACTGGACAACTATAAAAAGGAAAAATGCTATAAAACGTAAACTCCGGCTCACGCGCAAATACGAGAGGGAAATTTATAGCGTTTCATTAGATTAAAAGCTGTATTATTTTTTATCCTATAGCTCCCACCACACACATAAGGGCGGGGGATTCCCCAGTCGGTCAGAGGCTTCGATGGGACTTGATCCATTGTTTTAATCAGCGGTAATGGATTTCCAAAGGACCTCCTCCAGAGAATACAATTTTATAAAATTAATCGACGCTTCAGTGCTCCTCAATTTGCGGTATTTACTTTCTCTTTTAGAATTTAAAATATAAAGAAATTTTAACGAAAGAATACGGTTTTGAAACTCTACAAGTACGCATTCATCACACTTTTAACAACAATATTTCCCACCAATACTACAAACAACAACGGCAGGTTGCGGAATCCATAACACAAGATTTCTGGAAGGGTTTCAATGAGTTAGATATGCAAACTACATTTCCCTGTATTCCAGGAACACATCTGCGAGCAAGCCAGGAAAAACCGATGTCAAAATAGCGTTTCTTTTTAATAAAACGAACAGGAAGTACAGCGCCATCAAAATTGATAATTTGTCAACAAAAAAGAAAGGAGGAGATTTAGTGGTTTTAACCCCGGAATACAAATGTTAAGGGAGCGAAAGAAAACTGCAGGGCAATAAAGCAAAAATAAAAAGAAAATGAAAGTCGAGCAGTTTCATAAGTCGTCGGCGTCTCAAGTGAGCCGCAATGCCGATGTAATATTATCATGGGCGTGTTATCTACGTCTGAGAAGAAACCATTGACCTACAACGAATGGAAAGCTCGAAATTGGGGAAAATCATAAAACAACTTTGCTGAAAAGATTTTATTGCGAGGCTTTTAAGAAGATATACAGGGTAAGAAACGGAAAAAAGTTGTTTAGAATTAAAACACTCGTAGCTCACTCAAACGCCATTAAAACCTTCGCTTGCTACTTTCTGCGGTTAATTTAATTCGTACCGTTGGCATCCTCGAACTTCGTGGGAAAAGTGGAGGTTAGTAAAATGAAATATAAGTGCGGGAAGTGTAAAGTAAATAAAAAGTAATAACTGCGTAAGAGGAAAAAAACTTGGGGAAAAAGATAAATATTTCAAATATTAGTATAACTGAAAAGGGAATAGATGGAAAGAGTGGGAATAAAAGCAACAATAGGAATACGAGACGAATGTAAGGGAGAAAAACAGAAAGTCTAATGGGACAAATAACAAGAAACGAAGGAGTAGCAACACAAGAAAAAGTATTATTCGTAAAAGTAATTAAAAAAAGAAAGAGCATTAGTAAAATTGAGATGAAATGTAGAAAAAGGAAAGTAGATATGGAACAGCTAGTAAGAAGGAAATTCGCCGTGGCATGACGAAATATTGCAGTGAACTGAACAACTAAAATCAGCACAGATAGCCAAGATATGAGGGCAGCTTTTTAAGTTTTTACAAACGACCACTAGGTGGCGCTATTGAGATGTATCATTACTATTTCGGAAAAATTTTACATTTGTTTTTGTGAAAACAGTGGCAACTTAAAAATTGATCAAGTAGTTTGTTTACAGTGAGCGTTTAAAAAATGTAATTTTAGGAAAACATGAAAATGACACGTGAAGGTTTTCGTTGTATAATTTTTTACGATTTTAGTAAGGGCTCAACTCAACAACAATGCATAGAATCATTTCGTTCAATTTTTGGTAATAAATCACCATCAGAAAAGACTGTTTGCAATTGGTTTGCAGAATTTCGTCGTGGTCGTGCGTCCGTCAGTGATGAATTTCGTGAAGGTCGACCAAAATAGGTTGTTATTCCAAAAAACATCGGTACTGTGCGCAACATGATTGAAGAAGATCGGCGTGTGACCTACAGTGAGATAGACGCATCCTTAGGATTGTCGAAGACTGCAGTACATTCCATTTTGGGTGAACATTTATCTGTGAAAAAGATCTGTTCTCGATGGATTCCGCATAATTTACCGAAGCTCAAAAAAAGGATCGTGTTAATTGGTGTAAAAAAATGCTCAAAACATTCGAGCGAGGAACTGCAAAATCGGTATACAACATCGTAGCAGGTGACGAAACTTGAATATATTCGTATGAACCGGAAACTAAGCAGCAATCCACTGTTTGGGTGTTCCAAGATGAACCGAATCCCACAAAAGTTGTTCGTTCTCGAAGCACTTCCAAGAAAATGATCGCTTGTTTCTTCGGTTGTACTGAACATGTCACAACCATTCCTTTAGAGGATCGAAGAGCAGTTAACGCTGAATGGTATACAACAATTTGTTTGCCAGAAGTCATCGACGAAATCAGGAAAAACAACCGAAAACGGCGCATTATTCTTCATCACAATGTCAGCTCTCACACATCACGTCAAACAATTGAGATATTAAGAATTCTTGAGATACCAATATCAGAGTGGAAAAAATGTTTCGAGAATTGGTTTGACCGCATGCAAAAGTGTATAAATCTTAAAGGCGAATATTTTGAAAAGCAATAAAGAAGATTGTTCTAATAAAAAACTTTTTGCTTGTTTTTGTAAAAACCTAAGAGGCTGCCCTGGAACTAGGAAACAAAAGCAGAAAAATGTAAAATAGGGAAAATATTAGCGAATAATAAAAGGGGCAGTAATAATACCTCCATTGGAAAATATAAGTGAGTTGGGCAAGTGAAAAGGACGTGGAGAGGATAGGGAAGAAAGCGTGAAGGAAAAGTAAAAGAGGTGTAGAATACTCGAAGATAGATAACAATAGAGGTAATATAAAAAGCAAAATAAGGTGGAGCAGAAATAAAAAGTGTAGTAAGATTACTAACAGATGAAAAAGTAGAAGTAGAAATAGAAGAAACAACTGCATGGAATAATTAAAGATATTGTACCAGTGAAGATATGAGCAAATGTAGACACAAAATGGGTATCTGTAGATGTGAGGCAAGAAATACAAGGAGGATGAAAATGGATGTAGAGGTTATAAGGCTAGCAGTAATTCCACTACAGGAAAGGAACATAGCCTGAGCTGTAAGAGTTAAAGATACGGTGAGCATGAGAATACAGATAAGAGAAGCACAACCAATATAAGAAATAACAAATTCAATGGTTTCTTATATGGCCCATTTTAGTAAGCTATCAGAAGTTTTTTCAGGAGGCCGTGATATTCTGTTGTCTTTTCTACTAGTATTTTCATTGGACGTGATCATAGTTAGAGAATCCATTGCGTAATCAAACTTTCCCGGCTTTGTGGGTATAATTGTATTTTTTCGGTTGTTTTATTTTAGCATTGTTATCAAATTTTTGTGTATTCACTCGAGATTTTTGAGTAGGTACTTTTCGCGATTTTTGGGTATTTATCGAATGGCAAACCAGCGAGGTATTCTGCCTAGTAAATCTTCTCTGGAGTAGAAGTGTTTACACTTCCCGTGGTTCGGAGCCCACGTTAAGCTGTAGGTCCTCTATGTCTGTGGCACTCTAAGGCACGCGCAACACAGGCATAGGAGAGAAGATCGCTACGTCTCGTAAGAGACAAAGCACCCTAAGAAGAAGAAGATCGAATTTATGGATATATTCCCAAAATGTTGGGTAATTTTTGGGATTTTTGGGTGCAATTCGGAATGTATGGGTATTTTCCTGGTTTATTGGGTATACTTGTATTTCTTCGGTTGTTTCTTTAGTATTGTTTCCAGGTTTTTGCGTATCCTCTAGAGACTTTTGGGTACTTTTCGGGATTATTGGGTATTTTTCGAATTTAAGGTTACATTCCTGAAATGTTGAGATTTTTGGGTGCAATTCGGAATTTTTGGATAATTTTCCGGTTCATTTGGTATACTTTTGTTGTACTTACGGTTGTTTTTTAGCATTGTTTCCAGATTTTTGTGTATTCTCTCGAGTATTTTAGTAGTTTTCGCGATTTTAGGGTATTTTTCGACTTTATGGTTATATTCCCGAAATGTTGGGCAATTTTTGGGATATTTGGGCGTAATTCGGAAATTTTGGCTATTTTCCCGGTTTATTGGGTAAACTTGCATTTTTTCGGTTGTTTTCTTAGCATTGTTTCCAGATTTTTTTGTATTCTCTCAAGATTTTTCGGCAGTTTTCGCGATTTTTGGGTATTTTTTGAATTTATGGTTATATTCCCGAAATGTTGGGTAATTTTTGGGATATTTGGGTGTAATTCGGAAATTATGGCCATTTTCCCGGTTTATTGGGTAAACTTGCATTTTTTCGGTTGTTTTCTTAGCATTGTTTCCAGATTTTTATGTATTCTCTCAAGATTTTTGGGTATTTTTTGAATTTATGGTTATATTCCCGAAATGTTGGGTATTTTTGGAATTTTTGGGTGCAATTCGAAATTTTTGGGTATTTTCCCGGTTTATTGGGTATGCTTGTATTTTTTCGGTTGTTTTTTTAGCATTGTTTTCAGATTTTTATGTATTCTCTCGCGATTTTTGGGTAGTATTTACGATTTTCGAATGTTTTTTGAATTTATGGTTATATTCCCGAAATGTTGGATAATTTTTGGGATTTTTGGGTGCAATTCGGAATTTTTAGGTATTTTCCCGGTTTATTGGGTATGCTTGTATTTTTTCGGTTGTTTTTTTAGGATTGTTTTCAGATTTTTGTGTATTCTCTCGAGATTTTTGCGTAGTTTTTGGGATTTTTTTTGTATTTTGCCGGTTTATTGGGTATACTTGTGTTTTTTTCGGATTAGTGGGTATTTTTTTATTATCTCTGTGTTTTTTTATGTTTTCGGTAGTTTTGGGTATTTTCTGGTATTTGCGGGGTATTTTTCCGGACTTGATAGGTATTTTCCCGGATTAGTGGCTATTTTTGTGACTTTTCTGTGTTTTTCTTTATATTTTCGATAGTTTTGGATATTGGGCGGTATTTTTCCGGACGTCATAGTTATTTTCCCGGACTAATGGGTAATTTTGTGACTTTTCTGTGTATTCTTTGTAAAGTATTTTTGTATATTTTTGACAGTTTTGAATATTTTATCGGATTTCATAGGTATTTTTCGGGATTTTAGGGTTTATTTTGAGAATTTAAGATAATTTACAGAATTTTTGTTATTTACTATTTTATTCTTAGAGGTTTCGCGTAAGCGACTACCCCTACCCCAAAATTGCCTGCTTTCCTTCTTCTCTCCCCTTCTTCCCTCTTTAACCGCTCTTTTATTTCTTTTCAAATTTGGTTTGGTTTCTCCCCTTCTTCTTCCCTTTCTCCCTCCACCCCACTATTCTTCTTCGCCCCTTTTCCGTTTTCCCCCGCCCCAGCTTTACTCTAGCGGTTTCTTTATCACCATTCCCCTACCCCGCAAAGCTGGTTTAACATTAATCTAATGTATATTGTGATATCAACGTTCACCTTTCTTTGGGCTGGTCTAATCCAATACATTTTCACACTATTTGCTCTTAGAACAGATACCTGCGATAGCAACTCCTCTAACAGAATGAAAAACGGAAAAATGACAAGAAACTCGAAGTAGAGGGGGGAGCAAAACATATAAATGAAAGAAAACGAATAATAAAAATAACAAGTCCCTCTCCTAGCATCCTAAAATAATTTTCAATTAAAATATTTAAAGACGTTCTCAATTGTTAGGTAACAAACTACTGCAACCTAACAATTGTTTAAGGAGTTAAGTACAACTAATAACCAGTGCAACCAGTTATAAAAGCAAGGAAAACCGTTTCAATGAAAGGAGGTGCAAATAAAGCGAGGACAATATAAAATGAGGATAATGATTTTAGAGAAAAATGATAGCGATATTTCGTATGGAATTCAAAAAAGGACAGAAAATTACAACGTATTAAGAATTCACTGCGGATAAAACCTGATCTATGAAGCAGTAGGAGAACAACAGTAACCGTAAAAGGTAAGGAAGCAAGAGGAATGAGATGAGACGCAAAATGAATGGAGGGCAGAATATATAAATAAAGAAAAACAAAAAACACAATGACATATAAAATCTCATCTAACATTCGAAAACAATTTTCATTTAATATTCTCGAAGAAGTTTTTTCATAAAATTCTTAGAGGACAAAGTACAACCTGATGAGGTTTTGCTTCTGCCAAGTTGGAAACTAATGCGGTGCTGATTAAATACGGACCATTATTAATAGATTCTGACGCGAATGTGATAATTAATCACATTAAAGATAACGTAACGATGACATTAATAATCAACTTCAGGTTCTGTCAAGACGGGCACTATGCAAATTAACCATTCATCAACTCCCAACAATAACAACGTTAACGCTTAACGGTGACAATAATGCACATTCGCGGCTTCAGGTTCAATTCATTGCTCAAAATGGGTGGTGAAGTTTATTAGTGCAATTCTTAGAAGCGCCACTGCAAGAACGGAATAATAAGAAATACAAGTTATTACGCCAAAAACGCCCCACATAAATCCCGCTATGTACTTCATGTGATTCATGGCTTAATTTTTTCCACATCGCGCGAATGCGAAAAATTCCCGAGGGACACTTGAAAGTTAAGATTTTAGCGAGACATTTTTCAGCGTGGCCACAACTCGGTCAAGTATCTATTGAATTCTGAGTGTATTTTATTTGTCCTATTTAAGGAGTCTTCCAGATGCCGGATACATGATAAAGTTTAAACTTAGTTTTGCTTTTTACGGAAGCACCTGAAAGGAGGATTATATTTCCGTTTTCCCGTGTGATCCGGATCAGCGTTTCATTAATTTTCTTTCGGTTAGCTCCGCGCTTTGAAAATCGCAAGCCTTAATGGAGTTTTCATACAAACCTATTTTTTATTTTCAGTAATTTTAAATTCTACTAAATAATTTCAATAAAATTTTGTTTAAAAAATGTACATGAATTTTTCAAACATGTTTTCCCAACCTGCCCGTAGAATGACATTTTAAACACTCCTCACTGTTTACCGTTAGAATATCTGATGTTCCTACCCTTGTGCAGGGCGTATTCTAATGCTTAACGCAAAACTAAGAGGGTATTTGCCAAGTAATATTAACCTCATTTCTTAGGTAAGATACTTTTTATCACACTTTTTTCTGAAAGAGTTTCTTTTAATATTTATGTTAAGCACTTGATGTAGACGTACCTTTACGCTCTTTATGGAGGATAAGGGTATTTATCTATTTTGCTTCCATTTACTTCCACTTCTAATTCCAGCAATTTATGTTGGGAGGCGCGGTTGCTCATACCATAAACACGTAGCTCAGTAATTTTACACCTAAATGGGGGTATTTACTTATTTTCTTCTCATTTGTCCCCACTTCTTATATAGGGAACTGATGTTGATCTGACTTTCCAACACCCAACCAGCTAAATGGGAGTGTACTTAGTCATAATACAAAAATGGGTGGGTATCTACTCAATAATGTTAACCGCATTTCTTAGGTAAGGGTACAATTTCTCCCACCTTTTCTCGAAAGAGATTCCTTTAATATTTATGTTAAGCACTTGTAGATGAACCTTTATGCTCTCTATCGAGGATAATGGTATTTACCTATTATACTCCTATTTACTGCCACTTTTATCTTAAACAATTGATGCTGATCTCACCTTACTACTCCTGACTGAGTGGGGGCGTAGTAGCTTTTAATATGAAAGAGTAGCTTAGTAATTTTACACCCATTTCTTTTATTAAGGTACAACTTATCCCTATTTTTATAAAGGAAATATTCTAATAATTATCTTTAGTCGTTTATAGGTTTATCTTCACTCTATCTATGGCACACAGGTGTATTTACTTATTTTACCTCCATTTTCCCCACTTCTTATTTAAAGAACTGATGTTGATCTGACTTTCCTACCCCCATCCAATGGTGAGTGTACTTAGTCATAATACAAAAATGTGTGGTTAGCTACTCCTCCTATCTCATTTCTTAGGTAAGGTTACAATTCATCTCACCTTTTCTCAAAAGACATTCTTTTAATATTTATGTTAAGCACTTTTTTTTTGTAAGGGTTTATCTAATAATTATGTTCAGTTATTTAGAAATATATTGTGACGCCTGACAATGATTTCCAAGGGAAATTTCTTCATACTAAGTAAGTAAATATTCGGTTAATGATAGCCTCCCGGAACCTCAATCGAAGATGGGCGGTTCTCTGCTTTGCTTGAATAAATATACTAATTAACTTTACGTTAATTACCTGAAAGGGCGCCACCGACTTGTAAAAATAATACACTACCATTAACTCAGATGTCGATTGGTTAGTCGGACCCCAAGTTTATTA
>JABXWE010004970.1:0-12259 GCA_014611495.1 Limonius californicus
AAAACATAAACATAAAAATTTGTATATAGTCTATGTTTGTAAAAGCTAAAGGAAACCTGAATTCACTTTACATTAAAAACGTTCTGGGGGGGGGGGTTATTTGGGATGTAGAATTAGACAAAATAAAGAGTTTAAAATTCAATCAAATGCATATATTAATATTGATATTTTTTGTCCTAGCAAGTAACCATGGTACACAGGTATTGAAAGCAATATATGACTACAAAATTGAATTACTTTAAGTATCGTTTGTATAACAGAAATTCATAAAAAATAAATTACTATACCAAGGTTATGAATAAAACAGCATACGAACGAAATTACATTTGCAGAAAGGTAGAGAGTGATAACCGACTATCCACTAATTTTACATTGACCATGTATAACTTGATAAAAAAATAATTTAAATTCCACGATTTAACCTATACAGTTGCTAATTTTTGTATTGCCAATAAATTCAGCAACTACGATACTAACACAGTAACCAAACCAAAAAATAATCGCGTTTAACAATTTTTTATCATACTATCATAAACTTTTTTTTAGAATTTAATATTACACACCTTCGTTAAGTTGTTTAACACCTCCATTTTCGTGAGCCACGTCCATCCTCACACACGTTAAGAAAGCGACTAAATAAGCACCAAGTCAACTGTCATAAAAAACAATCGAGACAAGATTTACTCGTTATCATTTGCTATACAATATGGTTTTTAAGTGAACTTGATATGCATAGAAATAGGCATGATTTACTGTTATCTACTAGTACTTACTTCACTATTTATGCTTTTTTATGGAGCACGTGGTAATTATTGTATTACTTTTTTTATTTACTATTAATGATCACATGTAAATAAAATGCCGCTTATTTTTATCCTTGAATTGTACTTCTTGCATCATTGATATTTGACACAGTTTTCATAGAATATCATATTAGCAGTAAAATGACAAGACAGTTTAATATTTGAATAGCCTGAAGAATACTAAAAGTTGAAGAGAAAGTAGACCCGTTTTAAGAAACTAGTTCATGTGCGAATTTTAAAGAATATGAAGATATAAACATAAACGTAATTATTTTCCAGTTAGAATGTACATAACGTTTTTTAAATGCAATAACTAATTCTAAAATAGAATTCTTAGAAAAAGTCTATCTAGTACCACGTATTCAATGCCATGGAGGTCGCAAGGTTTCTTGTAAAAACCCAAACAATATATTATAATTATTAACCAAGGTCGTAAATGATATATATTTATAGAAATTAAATCTTAATTTTTTATTAAATTAAATTTATATTTGTTTTGGCTCACTAATTTATTAACACGATTTACATATCAAGCAACAACCAAAACAAGAACTTGTTATTATATACACGTTGATAGTGAAACTTAAATAATACTTCCGCACTATATACAAAACTATATCGAATCAGCACTAGACCTTCCTCGCATACTCTTGAATACTTTTTCCTATACTTAATCTTCCACTTTTGTGCAATTGGAGTTATCTCTATGATCTCCTATATATATATATATATATACACTGACCGGCAGAAAAAACCGCCACCCTACAGATTTTCAATGTTTCGATATTTAATGTTACGTTTTAATTTTATGTTTAGGCATCTACAACCAATTTGTGATTGTAAAAATGCAAAACACTATTAAAAATAAGGTAACACCTATCTTTTATAACGTTAAACTATAACAAATGCGCTTTGATAGTGATTTGTGCGATTGTTTAACTTACAAACAATGCCTCCTGTTCAATTTTTTAGCAGCTGCATATGTCATATTTTTGTAATTGTTGATCAGTTGAAGGTGGTTAAACTGTTCTTTGTCGCACACGATGGTTTTAAGTGCTATAAATGTTACTAAAGCAGTAGCTTTAATAGAGGATGGTCGTTCCTGTCCTATGTTGCTAGAAGTTCTCGGAGCAGCCCGTTCTACTCTCCGTGATGCCTTAAGACGTTGTCAAGAAACTCGCAGCTTCACCAGGAGACCTGGTTCGGGCCGTAGAAGATCCAATCCGTTGTGTGATGACCGGTATATGGTCTCGTTGATTTTAAGAAATAGGCATTGTACCGCTGTTGAAGTCCGACAAAATCTTCAACGAGTGCGGGATGTTAATGTCAGCGAAAGAACGGTTAGAAGAAGATTTGCCGAAGCTTGATTATCTGCTCGTAGACCAGTGCACGGCCCAGAATTGCTCCCGCAACATCGCATAGCCCACCTGAGGTTTGCTCGACAACATCTAAACTGGACTGAAGAACAGTGGCGTCAGGTTCTCTTTACGGACGAGTCGAGATTTTGTCTATGAAGTTCTGATGGACGTGAAAGAGTGTGGAGGAGGCCCGGAGAACGATACGCACCTTGCACTTTTACTCCAAGGATAAGTTTTAATGGAGGTTGGATTATGGTACGGGCAGGCATTTCTTCTGAAGCCCCTACAGAATTTGTCGTTGTAGATAGGGGTTCTCTAACGGCTGCCCGGTATATCAACGAAATTTTAGAAGAACATGTGGTCCTATTTGCCCCTTTTATTGGAGAAAACTTTCTTTTAATGCAAGAGAATGCTCGTCCGCACGTTGCCAGATGTGTAAGCGGGTACTTGGAGGAAGTCCAAATAAAACGTTTGGTTTGACCTGCACACAGTCCAGACTTAAATCCCATAGAATACTTATGGGATAAGCTGGGGAGAGCAATCAGAGGTCGTTTAGTAGCACCAAACAGCCTAAACGAGCTTTGAGTTGCTCTGCTAGAAGAGTGGGATCAAATCCCCGAAGAGGATTTACGAGGATTGATAAACAGCATGCCACATCGACTAAATGAAGTTATTCGTGCTCGAGTTGGAAACACACGGTATTAGAAGCAATAACTTTAGTATAAACTATTGATACCAGAATACTTTAAGTTAGTCGTCTTCTTACATTTATTTGTTTTTTTACGTTTTCGTCGTTTCTCAACTTTTATTTTGTCCAACAGGTTAAAAATTTGTAAAAACTACTTAATAAACATTGCTGGATATTAACCATTCGCTTACTTCCTGTTTTTTTGTAAACATAGTATGCAAAAATCGAAAAATGTTGGGTGGCGGTTTTTTATGCCGGTCAGTGTAAATATATACGAAAAAAGTTCAACAAAAATACGTTTTATTACCCGGACGTTGAAGACATTTCAGAAGTAAATAGGGCAGATATTGTTGCAGTTTTGCCTGATCCTAATCCGGAAAATAAATATTTTAAGTTTGATGTCAATTTTCTTGGATATAATCTGAAATCAAATGAGTTCTGTGTATTTATATTATGTGTCAAAACTACCCCACCCTCGTGACAAATGTACTATGGGGGTTGATTTGTCACTTTGCTACCGAATGGAAAAAACATTCTTACAGATAATTGTATACCAATTTAGTAGAATTATTCGACGATTTCGATTAGAAACAGTATAAAAGTGATGCTCATTCAGTTGAATTTAAAAAAATTATTAATGTATGCTCTAAAGCTCAAACTAAAAAAGTATGTCAAAAGTGCCCCGCAGTCCCTACTCTTAAACGGGCAAAAAGTGAGGACTATGAGTGACCGCTTATGGGGGCTACGCTATATTTCAAGTTGTTTTTCCATAACAAGCAAAAATTTGATCTGTGAGTTTTACTGTATTACTATGTTTGAATATCTGTGTGGGTGTATAAATCGAGGAGTTAAAAAATAATTAAAAAGTAGCATTTTAATACAAGTTTTCCGCAATTCTGCAACTGATGCAGAACTTTTTCGTACCACTGTAGGTGTAAATTCACCCTTGAATCAGGCTTAATTTTCACGTAGCGGATCCATTTCGGCAATAAGGAGCCTCCCGTAACGAGTCAACATCGAAGGCGGTATAGTAAACTACATAAGTGGAGGAGCACAAAAAACCATTTTCATTGAACGGCACAAAGCAAGCCGTAAAGCAGGAACAATTATAGAAACTCAGCATGGGCAATCGCATTTTCCATTAATTATACACTCTCGTCTACAGGACGGGTGTACAAGAGAGGAGCAAGCGCAACCTCCTGATAGTCCGTAGATTCCATTACACCACGTAATCCAATCTAAATAGTGTTGTGAGCCTCGTTGCGGCGGATTGACACTCGTCCGTCTGCACGGGGAAGGGTGCGCGCACCTCTCGGCACATGGCGGACCTCCGCAGAGCGGCCCGGCACGGCCCGTCGCCCCGCGGCCCGGCACGGCCATATTGGATCCCGAATTTCCGCGCGAACAACGGTCGAGGCGGCCGTTGTTCCAGCGGAACATTCTATCTGAATGGCTTTCATCTACCAGCGGAGACTGACTTTAAAAAACTCTTTTCATCTCCTTAGAGCTGTATCCTCGTTGTAATACAACATATCTGTTATTCGCCGGTTTCTTTTTGAATAAAATATTACTTTGGCGTGTAAACCTGTAAATTACACTCAACGACTATTCAATGCATTAGTCATATTTGTACGCGAGTCGGCCAACAATTACAACGAACACATTGCAAGAGTCTGTTAATGACTGAAATTTCGTTTACGTATTGTGTGCAGTTCGCGTTATGAGGCGGTATGTATAAATTCTCTCATTCAATTGTTTCGTTACAATACCATCCATTAGTGGAACAACTTGTATATCTCAATATCTCCTGTGTTCTGTTTTTATAATGTAACCATAAAAACGCTCAAAGCCGCACGTTAAACCGGAATATTGCCTACCTTTTATTGCATATTATCGAAACTAATCATTCCTTACAATAATAGAAACCCTTTTTGTGTTTTTGTTACGCTTATCTTGTTTTTATGCGGTTGTTTAAAAAATTATTCGTACAGCGTTAGTATTTTCGCTGTATTATCCTGTATTTCTTTGTGTATGTAACTTACATACATATATGCATGTAAAAATACATTCATTTACGAAAGGTTTATTGTCAAGTTCTTACTATATCAGTTTTAATAATAATGATACAATATACCAAGAATACAAACTGAAATGTATAAGGAACAGTAGATTTTAAATATACAAATTTTGATAACAAACTTGCAATACACAGGGTGTAACATGAAGTGATGTCATCCTTTAGGGGTGTATTCTACGGCCCAAAATAAGAGAATATGATTCCCAACAAAGCCATGGACAAAAAAAGTATCACCATGCTTTAATAATGTAAATAATGTAAATAATGTAACTATATTTGTTTAATGGTATACTTTAATATTTAATAACTAATAATCTTAATACCTAGTTGCTCAAAGTTCCTTGCATTAATATTATGATACAAGCTCCGCACGCGTTCGAATATTCCAGCAGTATCTCAAATGGTCACGTTGCAGTTCAGTTCAAGTACGTTTAGTACACCATACCTTATAAGTGACCCCACAAAAAATCTAAAGGCTGAAATCGGGAGACCTTGCTGGCCAAGTATACTTATTAACTATTAATCATAATAGTTGCGCAAAACTGCCTGCGTTAATTCTAATACAAGCATCCGCACGCTTTCGAATATTCCAGCAGTATCTCGAAGGGTCACGTTGAAGTTCAGTTCAAGTACTTCCGTTTAGTACACCATACTTTATAAATGACCCGACAAAAAAATCTAAAGGCTGAAATTGGGAGACCTTGCTGGGCAAGTATACTTATGAAGTAATAATCATAATAGTTGCACAAAGTTGCTTGCATTAATTCTAATACAAGCATCCGCACGCGTTCGAATATTCCAGCAGTATCTCGAATGTTCCACGTCGCAGTTCAGTTCAGGTACTTCTATACTTCCATACTTTATAAGTGACCCCACAAAAAAATCTAAGGGCTGACATCGGGAGACCTTGCTGGACAAGTATACTTATTAAATAATAATCATAATAGTTGCTCAAAGTTGCTTGCGTTCATTCTAATACAAGCATCCGCACGCTTCCGAATATTCCGGCAGTATCTCGAATGGTGCACGTCACTGTTTAGTTCAGGCATTTCCGTTTAGTACACCATCTTTATAAATGACCGTACAAAAAAAAATCTAAATGGCTTAAATCGGGAGACCTTGCTGGCCAAGTATACTTATTAACTAATAATCAGAATAGTTGCTCAAAGTTGCTTGCGTTAATTCTAATACAAGCATCCGCACGCTTTCGGATATTGTAAGTATTTCGAATACTTATAAGCGAGTTCACAAAAAAAAAATCTAAAGAGTTGAAATCGGAGGACCTTGCTGGGCAAGTATACTTATTAACTAATAATCAGAATAGTTGCTCAAAGTTGCTTGCGTTAATTCTAATACAAGCATCCGCACGCTTTCGGATATTGTAAGTATTTCAAATACTTATAAGCGAGTCCACAAAAAAAAATCTAAAGAGTTGAAATCGGAGGACCTTGCTGGGCAAGTATACTTATTAACTAATAATCATAATATTTACTCAAAGTTGCTTCCGTTAATTCTAACACAAGCACCCCACAAAAAAAATCCAAAGGGCTGAAATCGGGAAGCCTTGCTGGCTAAATATACTTAATAACTAACAATCATAATAGTTGCTCAAAGTTGCTTGCGTTACCTTTAATACAAGCATCCGCACGCTTCCCAATATTCCAGCAGTATCTCGAATGGTGCACGTCGCAATTTAGTTCAGGTACTTCCGTTTAGTACACCATACTTTATAAATGACCGTACAAAAAAATCTAAATGGCTTAAATCGGGAGACCTTGCTGGCCAAACATTACTTATTAAGTAATAATCATAATATTTACTCAAAGTTGCTTCCGTTAATTCTAACACAAGCACCTCACAAAAAAAATCTAAAGGACTGAAATCGGGAAGCCTTGCTGGCTAAATATACTTAATAACTAATAATCATAATAGTTGCTCAAAGTTGCTTGCGCAAATTCTGATACAAGCATCCACTCGCTTTCGAATATTCCAACAAAATCTCGAATGGTGCACGTCGCAGTTTAGTTCAGGTACTTCCGTTTAGTACACCATACTTTATAAGTGACCGTACAAAAAAAATCTAAATGGCTTAAATCGGGAGACCTTGCTGACCAAGTATACTTATTAACTAATAATTATAATAGCTGCTCAAAGTTGCTTGCGCAAATTCTGATATCAGCATCCACTCGCTTTCGAATATTCCAGCAGTATCTCGAATGGTCACGTTGCAGTTCAGTTCAAGTACTTCCGTTTGGTTCACCATACTTTATAAGTGACCCCGCAAAAAAATCTATAGGGTTGAAATCGGGAGACCTGCTTGCTGGCCAAGTAATGGGTCTACCTCGACCCATCCATCATAATGGAAAAACATTATCTAGGTAATTTTTTGCTTGGTGACTGAGGTAGGCAGGAGCACCATCATGCATAAATCGCATTCATATGTGCTATCGTCGCATGAAAGGCATATTTTCTAAGTTTGGCAGAATTTCTTTCACAATATTAACGTAAGTTTGCCCTTTCAATCGCGGAGGTAGAATAAGAAGTCTAATTAATGAATCGCCAATAACGCCGTACCAAACTTTAATCAAAAATTTTTGCTAATGAGAATTCACTCTAACGGTTTGGGGATTTTCATTTGACCAAACATAAGATGCATATTTTGAAACTTTCTTTGTCGTATAATATACCCCTAAACGGGTGACATCACTTCATGTTACACTCTGTATAATTTACAAATTAAAATTTAATGAATCGGTTGAAGAACCTGAAAATTCTGATACAAAAAAACTACAGTTCAACTCGGTTACAGCGACTCCTTGGGGACTGAAAGCATTAGCTCGTTATATCCGATCAATTTAATATCCAGTATTAAAAGTTAAACGATTATGATTGTTCTCAGTAAAAATAAATTTGGACTATCAAAGGATATGAAATTAACGACGACATAATGTGTATTTTTTATGAAAATCTATTTTCTAGTTCTGAGAGGCTTATTTAAATGCATATTTCTCATTTTAATATTTTTAGATGCATGAAAATACATACTCATAGTCGGCTGTTGTTGTAATCAACGATTCTGGGTAGAATTGTAAATTTAGATTTAGAAATAGTTTTTCTTTATGTCAAACGGACTTCACTGTCCAATTATTAATAATGCTGATATATTTTTATCTCTATTGCATTTATCTCGTTTTTGTACAGTTGTGGTTCAAAAAATAATTTATGCCGCGTTAGTAGTTTCATTGTATTGGCCTTATCATTATACCAATTTTAATACAAAGGATACAATATACAAAGAACTACAAACTAAAATATACAAGAAACCATAACTCTTAAAGTATACTAATTTTAATAACAAACATTCTATATAGAGGGTTGGGCAAAAGTATGCGACAAAGCAAATAAAATAGTGTCCGGTTATAACGAATCACTACTGACCACCAAAAACGGTTCATTATAGCCGAAATTCATTATATCCAACAGACCTGTAACAATTCATAATAAACGAGAGTTCAGTACAAGCGGGTTGAATAGCCAGTCACTATCATATCTCTATAAAGGCAACTGCGGGTACAATTGTCAGTTTAAACGCACTTTTGATTTAACTGGAAATGATATCAACTTTTTTATTTCAAATGGAATACCCATATAAATAAATCGATATAACTCTTTTTTGTGAATTTAGTGATATCAGGTTTGACAGCTTTATTTTGAAAAATTCTAGAGATATTGACCAAAACACTCAACAATAATGTTTCGTAATTTGTGATATTACCTAGCAACACATGACAACAAAACAATGAAAAAGACACAAATGAAAAACCCAAATAATGTCGGTTGAGAAGATGCTCAAAATGACCACCATTTACTTCTTGGCAATAACCAAGTTTATGCACAAATCCTTTAGCTATATTAACAAGAAGCTTTACAGGAATTCATCTATGATGGTTCGGCATAAACTCTAGGTTTTAAACGGGAATGTCGAGAAGAATCCCAAGAATGTTAATTCATTTTAAATGTACCCAAACAAAGAAACCCAATGGATTCAGATACGGAGAACGAGTAGGTCTTTCAATAAAACCCCTGTGCTCCATCCGCTTACTTTGAAACATTTGGTTTAAAAAATGCTGAACATTTAGAGCGTAATGCTGTGTCCTGGCGAAACCACAAATTATTACGCAATTCCCCTTTTTCAGGAGCGGGACAATTTGATTTTCTAAAAGTTCTAAATACTTTTGTCCTGTTAATCGAACATCAACGCAACACAACCCGAACAAAGCAAAATTTGACAACGTTATAAACTGTTTACGCTTATTACATTCTTTTGTTTTCGTGAGTTGCTAGATAACAATTATGAAATATTATTCTTCAATATCTTTATAAATATTGAAAATAAATGCATCAAACCTTATATCACTGAACACGCACAAAAGAGTTCTATCGATATATCCTAAAATATACAGGGTATTCCTAACCGCCAATACCTTCATTGCATCGGTCATATATCGGAATTTTCATGTACACAATTTTGGCGAAATCGCGGTTGTCGTAGTACTTTTGCCCATCCCTGTATAACTACAAACTAAAAATGTATACACCTCTTAATCAACCTAAGAAACTTATGCATAATTAAATTCCAGTCCAACTCTATTCTATCGAGACCTTCGGGACTGAAAATATTTGCTCCTAATATCCGGTTAAGGTAATATCCGGGAAATATATAGTATTGAAAACCAAAAAATCTATGCCTGTTCTCAGCAAAAATACATTTGCACTATCAAAGAATTTAAAATTAACAATGAAATGTGTATTTTTCATGAAAATGTAGTGTTGTTGTTTAAATGAAATTTTTGCATTTTAACATGTTTAGGTGCATGCATATACCATCTCTAGTTGTTATATAATACTTTAAAAATTAGAAATAGTTTTTTTTTTGCGGCAACAGAACAGTACTGGCCGATTTTTCATCATGATGATTTTTTGATGAGCAGTTACTGGGTAGTTACCATCGTGTACCTTGCTGATATATTTTTATGTTTCTGTTGTCCATATCTTGCTTTGGTAAAGCGGTTCAAAAAGTAATTCGTACACTGTAACTACTTTCACTGTATTATGGTATGATTTTTATATATTATTTATTATTATAGCTCTGACATTATATTAATTGTAATAATAATGATACAATATACAAGAAATTGCAGAATGAGACGTATAACCCTTACGCTCCCGGAGCACACAATTGTGCTTATCTTAATCTAAGGTAAAATAAGGGTCAAAATGAAATTTGTAAACGCTGGCTCCTGAATGCCACGATTGTGCATGTATGACTAACAATCGCAGCGCGCAATTTCGGAGAATTTACATGTAGTCATGTTGCAACTTGCAAACAAAGTGAGTGTTAAATTAGTGAAATGGCAGCTAAACGTGAGTATTTTTTTTATTCATTGTGTTTTAAATACTTTCCATTCCTGATAGTTGAAATATTACAACAATAGGTGTAGTTTATTGATGAAATTTTGCAACACCGGCAAAGTAGGGTTAGATCAGGTGTTATTCGCAGGAATACCTGGACTATCACAATTGTGTGCTCTGGGAGCCAATAGGTTCCGTGTCGTCAATAAAGTTTATTTCAAAAACATCATTTAAGCGCCAGATTCCATAAATAACAGTATAAGTTTTTGGACTTGCAGGTAAGATCGATCTGCAAAGGCTTAGAGATAATCCAGATGAGCTCTATGATCTTTTGGACGAAATTGGCTCCGATTTTGAAGTTGATGAAGACGATTTTGAGGAAGAAGACGATTTTGGGGAAGCAGATATTGCTGAGATAGAACCTGTTGCTACAGATATTGCTTCAGATTCAGAAAGTAGCGATGATGATGTTCCACTGTCGCGTCTTCAAGGGTTGTTACATTGGAAAAAAGGTTCTTTCGATAGCAAAGAAGGACCAAGCAATGAAGATGTCAACGATAACGAAGTAGAAGTACTTACGCCTTGGGGATATTTTTCAAATTATTTGAACGACGATTTTTTTGAACTTGGGGCACAATTTACGATGCAGTATCATTTACAACAGAAAGGGACAGAGATGACAGTAACTGCGGAAGATATAAGGAAGTTTTTTGGGTTACATGCAATTATGGGTTGCATCAGATATCCTAGAATCCATATGTACTGGAATTCCAAATTCAAGTTTTCACTAGTAGCAGATGTGATGCCCCGCGATAAATTTTATACGCTAAGGGTCAATTTTCATGTTGTTGATAATCTTGCGGTCACCGAGGACATGAAAGAACAAATTATGGAAGGTACAACCCATGATTGATTTGGTCAGAAACAGGTGCCGAGCTATTAAGAGGAAACGGAATTCGGCGTTCTCGATCGACGAACAAATGATCCCGTTTCTGGGAAGACGCCCCGTTCGACAGTAAGTCAAAAATAAACCGAGACCAGTAGGACTAAAAAATTTTGTGGTTACGACATCAGATGGTACAGTATTAGATTTCGAGATTTACCAAGGCTCATCTACACCACTTGATAGAGATATAGGGTTGGGTCCCTCAGTTATTCTAAGATTAGTGCAAACTTTGCCTGAAAACAGTTACGTATTTTTTGACAGATATTTCACGACGATACCCTTAATGAATAAACTTACTGAGATACCAATACATGGAACTGGTACCATAAATTCTAACAGAGTAAAAGGGTATATTTTTAAGAAAGACAAGAACATGGAAAGAGGAGAATCCGAAGAAGTGGTAAGAAGTGATGGAAAACTGTGCCTTACAAAATGGAAAGATAATAAAAGCGTTTGAATGGTATCTACTGCCTTTGGAACTCAACCAGCAACAACTGTGAAAAGATGGGATAAAACTGAAAAAAAAACATATAGATGTAACCTGCCCCAAAGTGATAAAATCCTACAATCAACTAATGGGCGGTGTTGATGTTTGCGACCAAATGATGGAGTATTATAGGTCTTTCTTCAGAACCCGAAAATGGACATTCAAGGTAATACTCCATCTTTTCGATCTTGCAATAGTAAATAGCTGGATGGAGTATAGAAGGGACTGCAAAATTATGAAGGTGAAATCGGCGATGGATCTACTGGAATTTAGGTTGGCGCTAGGAGAATATTTAGTTTCTAATACTAAAAAAAAGAGCTGCTGAAGAAGAAGTGCACACGGGAGAAGAAGAAGAAACAAAAGAGCAAGGTAGAAAGAAAAAAAGGAATATACCAGCAGCTTTACCGTGTTACGACAAACGATACGATGGATTCCACCACTGGCCCACTAATGACGACCTCAAAAGTCTTCACTCTTGCAGGATGGAG
>JABXWE010004971.1:0-72066 GCA_014611495.1 Limonius californicus
ATAAAATATTGTTGGCAATCAGATTATCCACATACCGAATTATTCAACTAATTAAACTATCTCAATAAAACATAAGTCGGCTAAGCAGATTATCCGGATCCCGATTAATTCAGCTAATTGGACCATCCTAATGCCAAATATTACGGCTGAACAGACTACGCGGATATCGAATTTTTCGGCTAAACAGATTATTCGGGTCCCGAATAATTCAGCTAATTGGACCATCCTAATGCCAAATAGTTCGGCTGAACAGACTAGGCGGATACCGAATTTTTCGGTTAACTGAAATGTACGAATATCGACTTATTCAGCAAATTTTACTATTCTAAGGATAAATATTGTTGGCAATCAGATTATCCACATACCGAATTATTCAACGAATTAAACTATCTCAATAAAACATAATTCGGCTAAACAGATTATTCGGGTCCCGAATAATTCAGCTAATTGGACCATCCTAATGCCAAATAGTTCGGCTGAACAGACTAGGCGGATACCGAATTTTTCGGTTAACTGAACGGTGCGAATATGAACTTATTCAGCAAATTTTACTATTCTAAGGTCGAATATTGTTGGCAATCAGATTATACGCATACCGAATTATACAACTAATTAAACTATCTCAATAAAACATAATCCGGCTAGGCAGATTATCCGGATCCCGAATAATTCAGACCATCCTAATGCCAAATTTTTCGGCTGAACAGAATACGCGAATATTGAATTTTTTGGTTAACTGAACTGTACGAATACCGGCTTATTCAGCAAATTTTACTATTCTAAGATCGAATAATGTTGGCAATCAGACTATCCTCGTACCGAATTATTCAGCTAATTAAACTATCTTAATACCACATAATTCGGCTAAGTAGATTATCTGGATCCTGAATAATTTATCTAATTGAACCATCCTAATGCCAAATAGTTCGGCTGAGCTGACTAGGCGAATACCGAATTTGTCGGTTACATGAACTGTACGAATGCCGACTTATTCAGCAAATTTTTCAATTCTAAGATCAAATAAAGTGGGTAATAAGAGATTATCCGCATACCGAATTATTCTAAGCTATCTCAATAACACATAATTCGGCTAAGCAGATTATTCGGATCCTGAATAATTCAGCTAATTGAACCATCCTAATGCCAAATATTTCGGTTGAACAGACTACGCAAATATCGAATTTTTCGGGTAATTGAACTGTACAAATACCGACTTATTCAGGAAGTTTTACTATTCTAAGGTCAAATATTGTTGGCAATCAGATTATCCGCATACCGAATTATTCAACTAATTAAACTATCTCAGTAAAACATAATTCAGCTAAGCAGATTATCCGGATCGCGATTAATTCAGCTAATTGGACCATCCTAATTCCAAATATTTCGCCTGAACAGACTACGCGGATATCGAATTTTTCGGTCAACTGAACTGTACGAATATCGACTTATTCAGCACATTTTACTATTCTAAGGTCAAATATTGTTGGCAATCAGATTATCCGCATACCGAATTATTCAGCTAAGTAAACTATCTCAATACTACCTAATTCGGCTAAGCAGATTATCCGCAGCCCGAATAATTCAACTAATTGGACCATCCTAATGCCAAATGTTTCGGCTGAACAGACTACGCGAATATTGAATTTTTTGGTTAACTGAAGTGTACGAATACCGGCTTATTCAGCAAATTTTACTATTCTAAGATCAAATAATGTTGGCAATCAGATTATCCTCATATATCCTCAAATGGACTGTCCGATTACCAAATATTTCGGCTAAACTGTCTATACGAATACCGAATAATTCAGGCACTTCAAATATTTTAATACTAAATAATTTGGCTGATCAGATTATTTCAATACCGAATAATTAATCTCATTGGACTATCTCAATACCAAATCATAATTCAGCTAATTGGACCATCCTAATAAAATATTTCGGCTAAGCAAACTATGCGGATACCGAATAATTTGGATGATCGGACTGTGCGAATACTGAAGAAGAAAAAGGCTCCAGCTTTTTTATTCGAAGGTTCGTACTGTAAGTTTTGTAATATTGTAGACAAGTTTGAGGGCAACTACATGTCACCTCTCTATTAAAATACTAGTAAAATAATTTTATTATTTGTATATTTATCAATGTTGATTACTTTTCACCATGTCCTGTGTGTTTTATCTCTGAATAAATCGTGTCACTTGCAGACACGGTAACTTAAAGCAGTAATAACCTTTTCTCGAACTGTGTATCCAGTCGTATTTGAAAATCAAGGACTATGTACAACTATCAAGCAATCAAATACCAGGTATCTTAAATATTTTTTAATTGATTACAATACCAATCATTTGAGAATGACCCTCCTTTAGCAATAGGCACTTTACTATCATCAACATGCAGAACTTTTGCCTTTGTGGCAACATATGCCAAAACAACATAAATTTTTAATGGACCTATTAAATATAAAAACATGTCTTTAACTGTTAGTTTAGTCAAAAATCTAAAGTATTTAATTTGATTTGTGGGAAAACAATACAATTAATGATGTGGTCGTGGCCTAGAGGTAAGCGCATTGGATTTCTACGTTGAAGGTTTTGAGTTCAATTCCCAGTTTCAGAACATCGAATTTTTAAAGATCATTCTCCCTTGCAAGGCAATGGCAAACCAGCGAAGTATTCTGCCTAGTAAATCTTCTCTGAAATAGAAGTGTTCTGTGTTTCAGAATCCACGTTAAACTGTAGATCCTCTATGTCTATGATACGCGCAACACAGACATACGAGAGTAATTCGCAAAGGCAAAGCACTCAAAGAAAAGGGAGATAAATAATCCTATTTACTTTGTTTAATTTAATGTCTACAATTTTCTCTCTAAATCTGACATTTTGTAATTCAAATAGGAGGAGGAGGCTCTTATAAATCGCAGGGGAATTATATGTTGTCTGACTTTAAAAAGACAGTATAGGAAAGCCAACATCACCCCTCATCGTACTTTTGTTCAATACTAAAACAATGATATTTTGCGGGGAACGTTAGTAGAACGTAAGTGGGCTAACCTCAATATTTAATAGCCAGGTAGTCGTTTAGCGCATTATTTATTCACTATCCAGATAATCTACCTAGAAGTTTATTCAGATTTATTGGATATCTGTATAATTAGGATAACTGCACTGCTAGCCGAATAATAAAAAATCGGTTAACAAGTTAAACGGATAATGTCAACAACCCTAATAATAAAGCTGGGACTCAGTTATGCCAAACGTCTTAAACCGAAAGTCTTCGAATAACTTCTACGCATATTTAATGTTACAATTCAATTTCCTGTGAAAATAACTCCCATTACTTACCTGAAGCACGTATACAAATGAAATATCAAATCAATTATTTAAGCAATCACAGCTGTATATATACATTCGTATAAACCTGTCAGTAAACACTCATTTCACTTGCAACTTTTATTAATATCCTTTCACTGGGCTCTGCCCTCCACCTCGAAGAAGTCCAATAATAAGAAAATAACACTGAAAAATAGCGCCGCTCGAAATGAAATTCAGCGTCTGCAGATATTTCTCTCACCTCCGCCTTAGCGGAACGAATTTTATTAAAATGCCTTGAGCAAGGCCGTCCAAGAAACCGAATTTGTTTCTTAGCGCTCTGGCGGAGCTTATTTTTCAATTACGCACACAATGAGACCGCATGTAAATTTTTGTGTGTCTGGGCCTGCTCCTCGTTCGCATTCCAGTTCCAACGACTTAATTTTCGGTTCTTATTCGGGCCCGTAACCTTTTATACCTCGACTTCATGTCGGAGAAGTCGTAAACTTTGGGTTAGTTTAGTTTGGTGAGCGTACTTAACTTTTATTGAACGGCTTTTCGCGGGAACGTGCCGATTAGAGGATAATAAAAGTTAATCTACTGGTTGAATTATTATTTCTGTGTTGTAAGTGCTAAATGGACCTATTATTTTAATAAAAAGTTTCGCTGCCATTCAAAACGTTTACGCGCTCTAAAATTTCGACCCATTTTGTTGTTATTGTTATTGCGCCGAACGTAAAACAATAAGGAAGCTCGAAATGAAGGAATAAAAAGTGCCAACTTTATTCGATTAAAGGGGGTTGAAGCACGCAAGCGCGAAAATATTATTCATTCTCGCGAAGGGCTCAGTAATGAACCCTCATGCAGGCGGCCTGTGCTTAATTAGCATTCAGTTTGCTTGTTATCGACCACACTGAGCATACAAATGACAAATATAATGGTGGAAATATCCAATATTTACTATAATTCCGTCATTACCCTAACACTACGTTCAGGTGCATTTAGCGTTAAACATCTACTAGTAAACCTGCTGGTAGTTCAATGGGATTTCAAATTAACGGTTCATAGCAATTGATAATGATTGCTGCTTAATTTTATGCCCTACTAGTATCCAAACGGGTAAATGTATTTGTAAACACTGTATGTAGACGTTTTAATAACAATTAACTAGCCGAACGACAACAGAAATCATTTTGTTACTGTATCGTTAGATTTGCTTTTCATCTTTCCAGTAATAATAATTGACATCCTGTATAATATAAATAGTAGTAATAGGGTCGACCATACGCTCGTATAAAATTCTTTTTATTATAATCATCTAAGGTTGCGGCGCTTCTGCATTTCATTATGGACTGTCCGGGTAAACAAATAGCGGATGCGATCTGAACTCACTGATGGCGACAGACAGGTGGCATGGAAGAGATAATAAAACACAAACTTACTGACCTGTCTATAAATATTGTGCTGTTGTACTCACCGGGGGTCCTACAGCCCCCTTCGCCACGGTTGGGATACAAACATAATACTGAAGCCAAATACCGGCCAAATGATGTGGCCGCAGCAACTCGTAATCATAGATTATTTACTACAATTACGCATATCTTTCGATACACCAATTCTCCAGGGGAAGCTCTGCAACTGGACTATGTCCAGGCAGACACTCTGTTATTCACAGGAGTCGCGAGGGGGCGAACCCCCTCAGCTCTACATGCGAAGGGGTTACTATAAGTAATTGATATTTCCCCCGCTTAAAAGTCAGCTGATGCCATCCAGACATTTATGTAACATTCATAGTAATAATAATAATTAGATGTAGGTGCCCTTACGATACCACCTCTGCCAGCTGACTACCTTCCGAATGATTGCTAAGTGAATAAATGACTAAACATACCACACATTTTATCTACTCTATCATATAGCTGTTTATAACTTTTTTGGGGATGTATATATGAAATGAGTTGGATCAACTGTAGAGAAATTGCTGTGAGGTTAAGTGTTTTACTATACTCTAATCACTACTGCAGTTGGAATTACTCCACATGGACAAAATTCTTAGTTAGGGTGTACAATAAGCCACTGATGGCTGCAGTGCTTAGAGATGCTTGGGAAACCGTGTCCTAGATCTAGCTCTTTCAAATCAATCAATCAATCAATCAATCAATAGTCTAATAAATCAACAGCAAGGTGTATAGAGGTTAGAAAATGGGGCTAGTATAGCATAGGTGAAGTAAACTTTAGTAAGTATAGGCTACGTTCAGAACTTTTCCAGAATATGTAATAAACTTTTCTACCATAAGATATTCTAGTCTTTCAGTTCTTATGATCAAATTGCAAAACTATTTCAATCTTTGCCCTTTATTCGCATTTAAACTCACTACATATTATAGAAAAGTTGTTCTGAGGGTTTGTTTATTGACATCTCATGTTTTCTCTTCCATCTAATTAATTCATCATCCCTTGCGCTAAAGGTGGTAGGATGTTACTTCTTCCCAATTATATACTTTAATACTAACTTGTAGATGCGCCAAAACACCATATTTGCAGAAAACAGAATTTGCTCATGTACGTACTAAAGTAGAGTGTGTATGGGTAATATTTGCGGGGATATACGAAGGCTCGGTTCCGCACCTAGCTGCTATGTTAAATCTGTTTAAGATCATTGGACGAGGCGCACTAACCCATGGGAACTGACAGTTTTAGGTACTCCCAGAGGCACCATAAAAGTAGCGTATTAGCGTAGATTTGCGGTCGCCCACCCAAGTGCTGACCGCGCTGATCCTTGCTTAACTTTGAGTACTGTTCATTTCGCAGTCCTCCACGTTGCTCAGTATGTATGCGCTGTGCGATCGCAAGTGAAATAGGGTAGACCTTGACGATATGATCAGTTTGATAGCTATCGTTTACTACTAATTATAATGTGCTTTGCTTGTGTAAAATTCGGTGTTTGTTGTTGTTATCCGTTTGGTTTTATTCCAATTTTCGTAAAAAATGCAGTCATGTTCATGCTTAGCATAAAACTTTCACAATTACTTTCATAATAAGTTCTAAAATTGGGAATGCTCGTACTAATTACTCAGATGCATTGAAGAATTTCTTAAAAATCCATGTTTATCAACTATTTGCCCACAGATTGGCCACAGTTATAGATAGTGTGAAGTTGTGGCTTGATTTCTTACTCTTCTGGGTAAACTCGGGTTTATTTAACTTACTTTTTCCAACGCAAATTTTCTAAGTTAATCAAACTAAATCGATTTCAATTTTTTTTTAAATATGTCTAATAATTTAGATAGTATTTGATATGTTATTACCGGTGACAAAGAGCATGTTTTATACGGTTTTATACAACAATATGTAATAATTACAGTCGGTCCATTCTTTCTGTGTTGTAATACATATTCTGGCTAGTTAATTAAACGATATGAAATCGTACTGTAAAAACGAAAACGTTGTGACCGGTGCTACAAACTTTGATTATAATTAAGTTATATAATGTACAAGATTATTGTTAACTATTACAGTAGTTATTGGAATTTTATTAAAAAGAAAATGAGGTATGCTGAACTATGTAACGTGTAAATCTGCGTAACTACTAACAAACTACGTAAATGTGTATTTTACCGATTAAGTTTAAGTCTCAGTAAGGCTTCATCTACAAATAACGACCTGAAAAAGTTGGATTTACATTAAACTTTGCATCATCATCATCATCATCATCATCATCTGACATGGAGTTGACTCGAGCGTCACTCCTGGATTACGCCAGGCCCACCCCATGCCAGTAAGGTGGGAAGGATTTTATGGGATAGGGTGGGATCGGGTGGAGTGTTGCACCGCGTTAGCATGCCTGCAATGCATACCGTAGGGCACCGCTGCTGCAACACCGGGTAGTTAGTAAGCTACGCATCAATGGGATTTTGAGTACGCACCCGGAACCGTTATGCGATTGTGCATTTGACTTAATAAACTTTGGTATCAAAGTTTCACATTGTTCGTATCTCACTGGTACTTGTTTTGTTCCTTCTCCTTTGTTTTCCCCTTTCTCACCCTCTTACTGCTTGTTCTTCTTCGTTATACTGTTCTTCTTTATTCGAATCTTGATCGGATTCTTCAATCAGTGCTTATACTCTTCTTACCTCTCTTCGGATATCCTCTTTTCTTCGTTCTCAGTCCTCTCATATCTCTTTTGGTATGCCGGTATTTTGGGTGTCCCTCTCCAATGATGTATTCCACGTGTAGCATCGTCTTCCTATCTTGTTTTCTTCTGTTTGCATGACATAAGCTTGCTGTAGAGGACGGTTGGCAGGTCTTCTTAGAATATGTGCCCAGTATTTAATTCTTGATGTAGTCAGCCGTTTAGTTATTATTTTCCCTTCTAGAATTCCTTGTGCCGTCGAAGTGTTTTCTTCCCCCGTGGTTAGTTGAAATAGTTTGAGTATTTCCTCTTCCATGCTTCGAAGTGCTATTCTGTTGGCTTTCGTGATTGCAGTGGGTTTCAATCCGTATAGAACAGTTGTGGCTATGATGGAATTGTATATTATCTTCTTTATTCCGTTTGGTAGTTTATGTTGTTGTAGGAGAGGAAGAATCATATGTGTGGCTTGGTGTGCTTTGACTATAATTTGGTTTAGTATCTCCGGTATTGCTAATGAATCTGGGAGATAAACCCCTAAGTGCTTGAGTTTGCGTGTTTGTTTTAGTTCCCGGCTTCCTATTTTCAGTATGTTAGCGGCCGCTCCTCTAATTCTTTCTTTGTCTGAGGCTCTTACCATCACTTCGCATTTGCTGATGTTTATTTCTAATCCTGCCTCGGTTAAGTTTGCTATCAGCATGTCCAAAAGTCTCCCCGCGTCTTCCTCCTCTTCCGCTATAATTAGTAGGTCATCAGCATAGGCAAGAATCTTAGGCAGGTTAAGGTTTTCTTCGATGGGTGATGGTGTCGTCAGTTGTGAAGCTGTTTTCTCTAGGACCCTGTGCAAAGTCATCGTGAATAGTCTGGGCCAGAGTGGGCATCTTTGCTTAACCCCTTCCGTTTTTTTTATATATTTTTGTTCTTTGCCCAAATCATTACAGCATCGTATATTCCTGTAGACAGGCTGTAATTACCCGGTTGATGAGATAGTGCGGTGTTCTTGAGTCTTTCAGGGCTTTCAACAGGGACGAGTGCTGTATGGTGTCGAATGCTGTTGTTAGGTCTAGGGCTATCAGTACCGTTTTTCCTCCCCCTCTCCATCTCTCATCCAATGAATTTACATTAAACTTTGGATGTTTAAAAATCAATTTTTTCATTTGTATTAAAAACTTCTGGTCCGTTGCTTTCAAATACATAAGAAATGGGCGCGTCCAGTTCTAGCTTATATTATCGCGCGATCGCTTGTGGATAATATCACTGCACCGATTGCAAATCAGGTGAAAGAAGAGATTACACACGATATACAGGTTGTTCGAGAAAAGCCCTCTTTTATAGGGATTTCATAAATGTGAGTAATAAAGATTTAGTTAAATCAGAACTAGTTAATCGGCACCGTGACGGTAATAAGTACATTAACATATTATAATGTGTGTAAAATGTTTGATAGGCACTGAAACACAAACATTTTCTTTGGGCGTGTTCTGTATAATTTACTTGCCATTAGCAATGATACCGCAAAGTAAATGTTGCCTGTTTTTACTTTGTTGTATATTGTAATCCCTATAATTATTTTCAGTAGGTTAGCATACGTGAACCATATATAAAAATCTGTTACACGTTTTTCCTCTACTGATTAAGTTATTGCCCGTAGAAAAATGATTTAGCGGTGTTAAATCAGAGTGGGCTCTTACTGACAATAGAGAACTTATTTATTAAAAATTAACTGCCGAACTTTTTCACTAGGTATCAAAGTGTTCTTAAAACTAAGTACATATTCTTCTAAATTCTTCTTAGCAGATTGCAAGTTGCCGAACAGTTCGTTTTAGTTAACTATACATACTTCTACGTATTATAGTTTAGAAGATTTCTATGTATACCTAGTTTACCTTGTATATGCGATTTTTATTGATATTAATACAACGTATGTTTGGTTAGTCCCAGTTAGTTGAATTTACATAGACATAAAAAGTTGCACGGCGGTCTCATGCGGAATATCTTTGTTGGTTTTCGACTACTTCACTTCTCTTAGCTAGTGTGCAACCCATTTACACAAACAAAACACAGATTTCGGTTTCGCAGGTAGTGTTGGGTACAGGAGTAAATCTGGAAATAAACAACCTATGGCAAAATAATTATGAATCTTTTCCTACAATTACATTTAAATTTCCTAGTATTTAAATGTAAAACATGTTGATGAAAACGATTTCGATTGTGGGTTTATACGTCTCAGTTTACGAGTAATAAACACACCAGAAGTTTAAGAATTAATTAACTGTCTAACACTGGGGAAAGCTGTTTTGAATTAAAGTGTTTGTAGATGTTTTCCTACATTTTTTCGGTCTGCAGTAGTTTTTTTATTTGTATTTTTAACGTTTTGCTTTCAAAATATTAATAATTTTTTCTAATTTCCTGGGCACCTGTCCGCGTTAAAAGGGCACATTGACCGAGCCCGAAGCTTAACTACCCCTGCCCTTGTGTCTCGCAGTTTAAATTGCTTAGAAGTTCGCCGGGTAAAGTTAAAAGCATTATCCTCTTTCCCCGACGTCGCCTTGTTCAGTCTCAGAGCGGCAATCAGAATTTGTCTCATTTAAGGAGAATCTTGCAACTCTTTAAGGGTTCATTATCGACAATGGGATATATAAACAGTCACTTAGCAGGCGCGAACATTCGTACTGAAATTAACTCCAGTAGAGACGTTCAAACAACTAATCGCAGGATTTTCCAGAAGACTCTCTTCACGAAATTGAACAATTTATGTGAAAATCCATCGCTATGTCTTTGTTTTAGAAAATCGTTCAACTTTGTGGTAATAGTATTGACATATTTATATCGCACATCTTACGTACGCCTATAGAAGTCGTAAGTTAAATCTATGAATAAATTTTTATCTCTCATTCTTTATATTCTGAGTTTCGTTTTCAAAAGCAGTGCCCCGACTCTTCTAATACTGGCAATTCCTTCTTCTACTTTACTTCTCAGCCTGTTGTACTCCACTCCTAAGCGTATGCCTGTCCTGTGTCTTTCCAGGCTTTTTTATCTTTACCTTTTTGGAATCATTCTCTTCGTATTAGCTTCTGGATGTCATCTAGCCATTTTTTCGTGATTGCCCTCTACTTATTTTTGTTGTTCTAGGTCGCCAGTGTATTACTTCCTAATTAAAAAGATAACAATCGGTAGCGACTGTCAAAACTTAATCGCAGCCAGATAAACTCAGTAGGGAAAAAATAATGTAGTTTCTTTGTGCAGATGACGGCCCAACTCTGTTTTTAAGTAGATAAATAAAACTTTTTTCTTAAGAGAAAACGGGTGAATAGGCGTGTTTTAATACTCCCATTAACCGAAAAGAGGACATTGGTATGACCCAGAAACGGAAATTGAATTTTAAATCGATCTTTAATTGGTTTTTCAGTCTATCCTAAAGTAACTTCACTAGAGTTCCTTGAAATAGAACCACTGTTTAAAGAAAGTATTTATGAGAGGTTGCTACTCTTTCTCCCCTTGAAAAATGAGTACGTTGGTGTTTCTAATTCCCCATATCAAGTGAGAGACTCATCCTATCATACATCAAAAGAAAAGTTGATCTTAAATATACATCACTAGGCCTTTTGATTGCGAAATGATCGAAGTCGGATTTTTTGCAATGTTCGTTAACTTCATCTTGTTTCAATCAAAGTATCGATGGAGACTTCCTAGTTGATCTCAACTCCTCTCATCTCCAATATAATTCAAGAAAGAACTGAAGTTTAGGCTTCTAATAGACATGATTGAATCCTTTTAAACGAAACCTACCGAAGTCTAATTGTGTATACAATTATCATTCTACTATACAGTTTCGTTTATGAATGGATAAACAATTTTAAAATGATTTCAGGGGACCGTGGTAGAGTAATGGCCGCAGCGCTTGGCTTGGAGTTATTCCACCAAAGTCGCTCAGGTTCGAATCCTGAGCACTGCACTTTCCCAGGGTGTTTGTGGTGTCTGGGGGATGGGGTTTTTCAAGGGTGGGGCATGTTAGACCTGTGAATACCACGAAATGTGTTGAGCCGGGGTAAGCTGGGTGGGATGGGAATCTTGGAGTTGCCTTTGGCAACTCCACGATTCTTTTATGAAAAAGAAAAATGATTTCAATATAATCTAAAAAGCAATTTAAGTTGGTTTTATAAAATCATAATGTTTTGGACCTGGTGCAGACTGAACCATCGTTGTTTACGAAATTCCACGTAAAGTAACCCTTCACCAAATTAGCAACTGAATTTAGTATAACTTAGAAAGAAAAAATTAGCTGTGCTTCATTCCTTACCAGATAAGTAAATTAATCCTGTGAGCTAAAGAACACACAACTATAAATGTTTACGAGGTTTATCTGTATCCTTACAAAAATTATCTACAGAAGCCTACGAGGTTTAGAAAGTGAATTCAGAACGAACTACAAGTACGCAGAATTAAAACATAGTACTGAATATGAAGCAAATTATTTCCATTGGTGGTAATGAACGTTTTAAATAGACATAATATATGCTTTGTCTTACACTCAGCGAGTATTTACATCAAACCTTATAATATAAGCAGCATTAAGTTTGCAGTTGCGGGCTGCCACAATTGTATTAAGATGCAACAACTGCATTGTGTGCAATCCCAGTTGGCTTTAGTTAGACGGAACTTGTATTGAAAGCTCGTCGTACTGAAGCACCCGTTAATATTAATAATTCAGCCTTCGGTGATGAACACCACAATGGAAATCTATCTACTAAAATTTCTATTACCAATTCATACCTAAAATAATGAAATGTTGTTTAATAATGCATGTCTTGATTATCTTTGAGCTGGCATTTGTGAAAGGATGGGATTCGGGATTATTACTTGTTAATCCTTCACTCTGCTTTATAAACTATCATCAACACCCTAGACAGTATATGGGCGTATGTCAGTTGTAGCTAGATGAAGTTAAATTGAACTACAGCTCGTTAATCTTCAAGCTGACTCGTGAAGTCCTTTTTAGGAAAGCAAAAATATCTGCTTTTGATATATTGAAGTTAAGGCAATTTCGGGATTTTATTTTATCTCGTTGCTTGAAGTGGGTTCGGAAAATGCGTAGTTCAACAGGTATTAATGCATGGATATCGATTCAAAATAGGCTCGCATAAGTAAAAGGCTCATTAAAGCAATCTGGAGCTGCGTAGGGAGTTTCTGAATTGATTATGAACGGGTTTGCTCTTGGGACCGCGAAATGTAGCCCGTAGGATGAAACGAATTAAGCATTTATAATGGAGAACCGCCTAATGGCAGTCATCTGTCAGAAATTGCATATTATCGTTTGCAAATATTTATTTGCGTTTGATTGGAGTAACATTCGTACTTTATTTGCGTTTCATTAACTGTAAATGCAAAAAACTTAGCGTTAAACCGTATTACCAAGTTTATCTACGAAACTGTTTCAGATTTCGATAATTAATTTGACCTATAAATGACTGGGTTACGCTTCTGTTGATAATTGAATGATTTATGGTTCACCTGCTAATTCCATATTGTAACGTTAAAAATCGGCTTCGATCGATCAGATTGCACCTTATTCGGGTTAAATTCCCTCCATGCCATATTTTTACGAACTAACTGAAATGTTACTATATCAAATACGCAACTCAATTGATGGAACTAATTCATTTACTGACTGATATTTTTGTATACGAGTTTCAGATGTTTGATATATTACATGTACATATCGGTTTTATCGTCTTATTCAGATATAGTGACCATATTTTTTTTGTGTAGTTCTTTTCTTCTTTCTCGTCTATTTTGTTTAATTTTCTCTAATTTAATTTTTTAATTTTCTGTTTCTGTCTGTCACGATGTTATGTCACTCTTAACTTCTTGCATCTACCTTCATTTTACATCTCTTCCTCTTATTTGCTTCCCTTTTCTCTTGTTTCTTTTTCTTTCCTCTTTGTCGTCTTCTCTTGCACGCCTAATCTTCCACATCTTCTCTTTTTATCCCCCTTTTTTCCATTCAACTCCTTATTTCTTCTTCGTCTCATGTTCCTTGTTTTTTGTCCTTACCCTTTATTATTTTTCATTTTTACTACTTCACCTTTCTCAATCCCACATTCTTCGTCTATTTTATTTATTTACTTTCATATTTACCTGCTCCTACTCTATTTCCGACTGCGTTCTACTGCATAATTTTATAGTCTCCTAAATCTTCTTTCAATGCTTCCTCTTAGCGTTAATCAATCAGAATATATCCTAAGCAAATATATTTCGAATGAAGTACAAAACATTTTATTTTTTATTATAAGGCGTATTTAGCAAAGAGAGGCAGTAATTTATTCCAAAGCTGCTCCTAATTTAACGTCACTAATCCCCACAAATATATCGTATGTAATCTTGAGACTGAAGTGATTAATGTGATATACATTCAGGATTTGCGCAGGTTTTCAAATTTGTGAACATAACACCAACACCCTGTATAGTTTGCAGAATGAATGAGGCACGGTTTGCGGGCGGCCTGCGACCGCGCTGAGCTATGCAGCGGTTGCGGACCACTTTCAAGCGGTCTCGCACTCCAACCGGCAATGAAATGAAGACCCAAAGCAGCCTGGAAGTTCCGAAGCAAATTCGATCGGCTTCCTTCGATGAGATCCAAGCCAAGAGGTTGCAGGCCGGTGGCCAACCACCGGACCCTAGTTCGCTTCTGCGGGTCCCAGTTCCGTTTCCAGGGACTCGCTCCAAAAGCGTGGACTCCGGGGGTAGCGAAGAGTCGGGGAACTACCTGGAGGTGCCTCTTCGGCGCTTTCAGCGTCGTCGGTCCTCCAGCACTCGCGGTGTCAACTGCGTTCATTGTGCTTGCCTCGAAGAATATGCCAAAATCAAAGCCACTGAAGAACCGCTCCCGGATCCGCCTGATTTCCGTTCATTCAGCATCAGCGACACCTCCTCCAGCGAGCCCGATGACGATCCAATAATGCCGGTGTGTCCCATCAAAGTTACCTTATCTCCAACACTACTTTCTCCTCCCATCCAATCCCCGCCTCCTATTCCTACATCACCTGTAATAGAATGTTTTCCGGCCGAGGAAGAACCTACCCCTCTTACTCCCGTGAGGAGAAAATCCATCCAACGTCAGGAAGCCTTCTTTGGCGAGCCGACAGGGAACTCCTTGGAGAACATGTCAGATGTTCCATCCGAGCCAGTGTCAGATGGGACTTCGGAAGGTGCCTTGTCCGAGGGCGATCCCGTTACTATACCCGGCGGGCTAGTTGTTCGCGATATTTATTTGCAAGTGCCGGACTTAAAGCGGGATCGGGCTGCCTCTGTGGATTCTTGTTTCTCGAAAGTGTCCCAGGGGAAGACGGAAGAGTTGCAACACTCCGGCGTTAGTCTGGAAGTTCCTGTGGGACCCAACGTGGCTCTAAGATCGAGATCTGTCGACATTGTTCTACCTACAGATGAGCAAGCCCGGTACAAGGCCTTGGCTATGGCTGCACCCCCTGAAAGCGCTGCACCAGAAACTCGAGGGTATGTTTGATGTTGTCCCATGGCGTTGCATGTGTGTTATTCTGTCTTAGAAAAACAGATTTTTGTTTTCCAGGTCGTAGTAGTAGTTGGAATATGCACTTGCATGTAATTTTCATCACCTGAAAAAAAAACACCTTGGGTTTATTTAAAACAATCTTACTGGGTTACTGGGGATGGGTAACAAAATCAGAACCGCCAAGGATCGACTATTTTGTACCTAATCGAAAAATCAATTATATTTGATGAATGCTCCAACATTAACTTTTTAAAGAAAATACAATATTTTAATTATATTAATTTTTATTTTAGGACTATTATTTAATATTACTAACTGTTTAAGATATATCATTGCAGGAGCCCTAATTTTTAATAAATCTCTCAATTTGATGTATTAAAAAAAGTTGTATTCGTAGACGAAATTATTATTTTCTGTAATTTCACTATGTTGATCGCCATTGGCCTATACACAGACCAAGAAGAAGAAGAAGATTGCGTTTTTTCTCTGCAATAACAAAAAAGTACTCAATACACGAGCACTTTTACGACATCTTGCGCTACAATTACACAAAAAAAATTTTTTTAGATTTACATAATACACGAGAACTTTTACGATATCTTGATTGATTTTCCAAGCATCTCTTTGCACTGCAGCCACTATTGGCTTATATTTTCAAAGTTAATACAGGGGAACTTTCATAATATCTTACTTTTATTGCCACAAAATAGAGTAAACGTTGGGACAGAGCGCATTTGTATGGATTCTTTCTCAAAAGAACTAAGATTAATGGGATTTGAAAGTGTTGAGTAGTAAACCGCGTTGAAGAACATCATTCAAAGTGCTGACTATAAACAATATACATAAAAAATCCTAAACGAACATGTGAAATTGTTTCATGAAACAGGAAGCAATGAAGAATGAAGTACAGTGGCGACTAGTAAAACATACTGCCAAAGCCTTCAAGCCATCTTTCTATGGGATCGAATTCTTACCGATTGGAAAATACTTAAAACACAGAAATTTAAAAGACGATGGCGGGCATTTTCAGCACTGCTTACAGTCATTTGTACGATTTTATAATCGGGTTTTGTATGAACTAATATCATATTTATAAGTAAGGTAATCTAAAAAAAATCTAAATTTAAACCTGCTCCAAATTTTGCACAATATTAAAGTGAATAACATTGATGTGGTATTTGAAAATAGTTATTTTTGATTCTAGATTGCGAAATGATACTTTTGCATTCGAGAATGCAAAAGAATTTCGCAATCGAGTATTAAACAACGTTTTCTCGAAAACTGCGGCTCCAAATTAGTGGAAACTCAAAGAAAACTTCTGACATTTATAATCGAGATCAATCTTTACAATCATCTTGGTGTTAAATCTGGTATGCTCTGACCGCTCTGAACAACTAATTATGATTAGCAACCCATAGCAACCATCAAACAAACATCGTAATCTCTAATTTTCTAACGTTTGGTTCCGATTTTGTCCTCAAGCGGTATCACTTTGAATAATTGTACTATTACAAATTTACATTTAAATATTGCTCAAGATAAATAATAAAGATTCCCCCAAATTGTGACCTCTTCTTTAATCAAAAATTGATGAACGTAAAAGTCTTTTTTGTTCTAGATTGTAAAAGACTTTTACATCCAGTAAACAAAAAAGACTCACTTTGACAATTGAAAATTCAACGAAAATGTCAACTTTTGATGACAGTTTTCGAAAAAATATATTTTTTGTTCTCTGGCGCTGTTGGAAACCACAGGATCGTAACATATATTTTGCATTTCTAAATTTTTAAACATATTTATTTTCAGAAGCGTTTAAATGGTTGTAAGCAAATTATCTCATAAGCTTTAAATGTTGTTTTAATTGAAGATTTTTTTCCAATGCAGGCTTGCCTAAAACGAATTCAATATTTACTTTTTACTTAATACTAAATCTATATCATTATTTATTTTCAACTAGATATATTTACTTTTGCTACAAAGCGACTTAGTTAACGACAGTTTAGGAATACTACCCTGTAAAATCTTCCAAAGTGAGTTTTTAGAAACTGTAAATATACAGAGTAGGCCAGCTAAGTAGTAAACCCTTAAAAGTGGTTGACGCAACCTAACATACACGTACAACTCAGCAACTGAGATTATTAAAATAGGTATAGTATAGGAAGGGAATGTAAGTTATTACTACTGTAGTTATTAACAATTTTACTGATATTAAAATTATATTAGTATTTTGTTACGGGCCAAACGAGCTTTTTCGTCGACCCGCAACCGGATAGGTGGAAAAGGCCTACAGCTTCGCTCAGAGGAGTAGGGGGAATTCACGGAAAACGCTTACGGGAGGAAATCTTCCTAGTTGTGTACAGAGTAGGTCAAAATTAGTGGGCGCCTCCCAAATACAGCTGATTACACACAAATACAGGGTATACAATAATAAAAGGTGAAATAATTTCAAAACACATATAATTAACCCTTTTCAGAGCAAATGGCGGTACAAAAAAATATGACAGCAAGTAGTAATATTTTACTCAATACAACAATCGGTTAAAAGGAACATTCGATTAAGGGAGAGCTCGCCGCCCATGGCTTACGGTATTTAAAATCTTTCAACAGATCTACGTGGCCAGTGGCGTCTGAGTTTACAAGAATAATACAGCATGTAGTATTTTTTACAATTAACAGCAAACAAAAGAAATTACAATCGACGACTGAAGGTCGCCTCTTGTCGCATTAAACAGAAAAGGTTCAATCACTTAGAATTTTGCAAGTTAACGCGTAAAAGGTTTTTCTTTCACCACACAAAAAAAAATCTAGTTCTTTTACCTTGATATTCGTGGAAGGCAGTAGAAAGAGAGGCAAGCACAATTTCGGTGTTGTTTTCCAGATTGGGGTACGGTCTGGGGTATTTTCAGGTCCGGGAAAAAGGTAGACGACGTTCCTCGGGAGATTTTGGGACGAAATAATTGCTGGTACGCCTCTGGGGATTATATTGCTTTCCGAAGGGGTTCAGACGGTTGAAACAGCAGCTCCAAGAAGCACAAACTTCCACGGGTTTTTAAAATCGTTTATATCCGATCAAGAACGAAAGGACAATTACACTTAATTGTTCCTGCACCAAAGCTTAACACTCTGCTAATTTTTATTTAAATCGGACTTGGTCGAGATTCTATTTGGCCAAAGTAAAATACGTTACGATAAAACTCAGTTTAGCAGAAGAGCCGCGAATCGATCTTCATAATACACCCGCCTGGGCCCAAAGATTAGCGCCTACTAAATTATTAAGGGCCCCCGTAGATGGACATGGGCGACCGGAGTCAGCGAAGGTGTAAAATCGACTGCCTAAAAATTTCCCCCTCGCCGCAAAAACATCACCCAGCCTAATTTGTTCTAGAACAAAATTGACACGTGCGTTTTCCGAGAAGAACTCAAAAGGCAACAAAGGAATTCTCGGAAATATTTTGGTCGCCGCTAATAAACATGTCAAATGTTAGGTTAAATTTTGAAAGCGGCCGCTCATAAATTAAATTTTAAGAAAATAACGGAAAATGTAATCAACATAAAAATTGCAATTAAAATAGAAATTTGATTCCTATGAAGCGGCAATTAGAATATTGCTCTAATCCAGATGGAGCGGCACAATCAGATGAACATAACAATTTAACAAGATAATCACCCATTGTTGCAACCGTACTATACTAGAAACTAAACAAGTGGGAAACAACAACAGATCAGTAGCAAAGTTTTATTTAATTCAGTAAATGTTCAAAATTGTGGTCATCCATTTCCATACAATTTCTAATTCGTTTTAAAATAACCTTCGGATTTCAGCAAGCGTGTCAGGTGTAATTCATGTACCCGCCACGATTATCCTATTTTATAAATTATACTCATTTATTACCACAGTTCTGTATACCATTTCTTAATTTTATCCTAAAGAAAAAAGTCTTGGAGTGATATCGCAGCTTCTTGTTCGGTATAGATGATGCACACTGCACAGCTCCTCTTCCATTCAAGTTTGCTAAAATACATTATTTAAATGCTCCTAACAATCCATCTATAGTGAGTGGTAATGTTGGTGCTAAAGTTTTTGTGTTACATTGAGTTTTACATATTTCAACGACCCGGGTAAAATGTTTCGTACGAAATCTACCGTTATTTAGATTTCGTACAAAACATTTTACCCGGGTCTCTGATTAAATTTTCATGAAAAAGTGTGATGCAGTATTATAGCTACCGCCTATGTAACACTAAACATTAAAAAAAAGCTCTTTGAAAATTATAACACGTTTTTTCTTGTACGTAATAATGCGAGTTATATGCCTATTCTGCTCACCTAAACACTACACGATTTAAAAAAGTGGTTCGAAAAGAAATTGCAAGCTGCTCTGGAGCTAATTTTTCTACAGTTTGTGCACCCAAGTAACGTGATATGGATAAAATACATTTGCATTCAGAAATCTTTCAACTGAAGTTCTACTACTACCCACATTTGTACTTAAATTAATTTTATTTACTAGGGATTGTCGTTTGCTATATTCATTCCAACATTGCCAGTTTATTTTACATGTTCGCAATCATCCTGGCGTGCCATCTTTTGGATTTAACAAATTTACCTTCGTTTCTCAAACAAGTTTGAAGGCATCTAAATATTTTTGAAGCGGTAGTCTCCTAGTTGGACAGCGCCTGATGTATAAATTGTGGACTGCAGCAGCACAACAACAAATCATTGGTCAATTTAATAAAATTAAAGATAGCGTGATTTTAGTTGCTGTGCTGTATGTATATTGGGTTGCGTCAATCACTTTTTAGGGGTGTTACCAACCCAATTTCCAAAATTCTAAATTAAATTGTTATTGCTTCATATCTGTTGTAATGTGATTTCAATTACTTGCATACACATTTATGTTGCGAGTAGTGATGTCATTTTACTCAGCAAATTCAAAGTACCTTAGACTATTAAATTAGACAATGTGGAATAAGTAATACGCTTGATAAGGGAAATTGAGTAATAAGCAGGTCATTGCTTATGGGTGCAAAAGATTGAATTAGTCAGTGGTGAGTAGTTGGCAGTTGTTAGTGGGCGATTGATAGATGAGAGTATTCCCAATAACTAACCTAGCAATGGCGTTGTACCTGATTGTATTATTGTAAGTAATTTAGAATAATGTTTTAGGATAAGTTCTTATAGTCTTGTAGAACGTACAAATGAATAAATCCAATCATTTTATATAAGGGTAGTTGTTTCTCTGGTGATTCCGGCGATAAGGCCAAAGGGCTCCTTATCAGTTACAGCCCAAAGGCGTAACAATATCTTAGTTGGCCTACTCTGTATTTTCCTTAAATACTTACTCGTCTGTACATTTTCGCTTCGGCGGATGTACAGGGTGTCCCAAAATGAACAGGCTATATTTTAAAGATGAATTCCAGAACTTATTTAGATTCGAAAAGTCTAATAAACGTATGTTCTAAACGTAACCGTTAACGAGTTATTGTTTATTTCATAATTTATGTGGCTAAAATTTTAGTTCAACGAATTGTATGATATAAATCTTGTTTTTATACAATTTTATTATTTTATTTATAAGAAATGTTCAACGAAAAGCCGCACGTCGCAGAAGAGATCGCTGCGTTCTTAATATGGTTGCTGGGTTATTCCTAATAATATCGACAGCCTGCTGTATTCTTTGGCGTAATTCTTCTACCGTGTGCACTTCAGTTGCATAAACAATCTGTATCATGTGACCCCAAAGATAAAAATCTAATGGAGTAAGGTCCGGCGAACGCGGTGACCATACTACGGGTTCTTCTACTCCAATCCATCTTTCCAGAAAATGTGCGTTAAGCCAAGCTCTGACACGAAGACATTGATGTGCTGATGCCCCATCGTGTTGATACCACATTACATGTCTAATATTTAATGGCACATCTTCCAGTAATAAGGGTAAAGAGTTTTCTAGAAAATATTCATAATTCGCACCATGCAAACGGTGTGACAGTTCAAATAGTTCAATTAGACGTTCATTAAGAATACCAGCTATCATATTCGCACTAAATCTATGTTGATAATGCGAACGTCTTCTTAAATGAGGATTTTCTGCAGCCCATTCATAAAAATTGTGATAATTATTGATACCATCTCGTGTGAAAGAAGCTTCATCGGTCCATAACATATGCGATAGGTTTTGACTATTTTGTACCCAATTACAAAATCTTAAACGAGCTTCCAAACTATTGGCTAAAGCTTGAACTCTTTGATGATGATGTGGATGTAAGCGAGCACTTCTTATTATTCTCTAAATCTGGTTTCTACATATTCCGGTATGTAATGCAATTCTTCGCACACTTAAAGACGGATCTTCTTGTAATAAATCAAGAACTAGTTCATTATCGTTTATGTGTTTACGGACAACTCCTTGGCCGACTGCATGTCTTGCATTGAAAGTGCCATGTTTCCTCAGCTGACGATGCGAATTAAACAAAACTGCACGCGTAGGCAGTCGTCTGTTGGGATATCCTCTACGATATTCTTGTTGTGCTGCTAAAACATTTCCATCACACCGACCACAAACATAATGAATATCTGCATATTCTTCATTTGAAAATAACATTGGCATTGTGAATCACTTGTAAATTACGATGGGAATAAGGATACAAGGAAGAAGCCAATAACTTTAGTATCACAGGAATAAACTGACAAGTTAGAAACAATAATTTGTTAAAAACAATGTTCAAATGTGACCAAACAAAAGACATGCAACTAGATCAGTATTTCAGAAAACCGTTGAACTAACATTATAGCCACATATATTATGAAATAAACAAAATAACTCGTTAACGGTTACGTTTAGGACACATGTTTATATAGACTTTTCGACTCTAAATAAGTTCTGAAATTCATCCTTGAAATATTGCCAGCACGTTTTGGGACATACTGTATAATCAAAGGGCAGGTAATGCAATCTCTTCAGAAAGAGATAACTTTCACGATGGTGTTACCTTTACATATTTTTATTAATTCCATGTTTATTACATTGAAATTGTTGGAAACCGAAAAATATTGATTTCTATTTACCTTTTTATTCATCGAACAAGGGGCCATTAATCTTAAAACAGTTTTCAGAGACATGATCTTCCAATTAGAACATACCGTGCACTTAGCTTACGATGTATTCTCGCAATGAAAGCTATTTATGTGCTTCGAAATAGGTCAATTGTACAATAATAGAACCATTTCCCTATTTCACACACACATAATACAATTGTAAATGACTTATGACACTCTCTCCGTACCGACAGCATTTTATGGCTCAGTTCCAAATTCTTTTGAAGAAATATTAAAATATTGCACGAAAATCGTATGCCTAATTTGAATTTGTATTTAAATGACATCGATTCGATTGACGTCAAACAAACAGTTTGCGGAAATAATTTCCTCCGGAACATTATGCGACTGTTTCACAAAACTCCAGGCATATTTTCGGTTATCAGAAATGGGGTTATGTGGGCGGAAAGCGAACGTGCATAAGTCTACCCTAAGAGTTGGAAGTCACGACATGTACAGTATGTTATGAAAAAAATGCAATTCAATAAAAGCATATCTACACTTATGTGCATGAGCTTTAAAAATATAGTTTAATGATTTCAATTCTTTAAAGCCTGTACAATTTGAAACAACAGGAAGCTTCTTTTTTATTCTTTCAAGTTAGGAAAAGAGAATAGATTAAATTTACTTAATTTTTTTATATTAAATGTGTTTCTTTAATTTTTGGCATTATTTGGCCTATAATGTTATGCGTACCAACCCACGCGTATAATAAATTTATTATTAACAACGTCTGGTGGATTTCGAACACAATGGGATAAACAACGTAGGCTGGGCGCGGTGACGTAAATCGTGAATTAGCCAACATTGAGATCATTATTCGACAGGTTAATTGTCTATCAAATAAAACCAAATCGACAACTTAATACGCTAATAAACACAGAAACAGAATTTTTGCGCGGGGCAGGGAATCAATTAAATTTGCACTAAGTGAATTTTGTTTATGGGTTCAGTAAAACTAACTATAATTTCATTCTGGAATAAATTAAGCAACTCGTCATCCTCCACTGCGAATTTACTCACAGGTTTCTCTTATGTAATCTAACAGTAATCCAGTTACCTGTGACCAGACCACTTATTTTGCTTACATTTTACCAGACATGTGTCAGTTTTAGCCGGTTGAGGTGTTTGTTGTGTTCGCAGTTTCGTTTTGTTTTTATGGAAAATTGGTTGGTTTACGCAATTTTTTGTTGTGCGAGGTGAGTTGGAGTAACATTTTTTGGAACTTTACTAGCAGTAGTTTCGCAATTTCTGAAACTCTTCTACTGTAAAAAGTAGCAGTTTTTTTAAATCTATATCCATAATGCATTTCAAAGGTTAGAAGTGGTTTATGACTACAAGCCGTAATTAACCTACAAAAGCATGTAGATCGCTTTCATTAGAGTAGGTTATCGGATCAATGCTATATATTATTTTGCAAAAATTGTACCTTGAGACAGATACAATTTTTTTTATGAGGTATCGTTCTAGAAGTTGTTCATAACTAATTGTAGGGGCATAGGTGGCTGTGAATTAATACACATTACCGTATTAGTATTATATTATTGCAAACATCGACTTTTTGAGGTTATGTTTACTCTGTAAAATCCCCAGTGCCATATGTCAAATTGACGTATGAGTAAGTGTATAGTATTGAAAGCCATCTGCGTTCTCACAATCATTTATAGAAACCTGCTGTTACTTTCAATATTTTATTTGTAAAAGAATAGTAATTGTCTGTGAATCGTCGGTTTAGATTCTTTTCATTAATATGTTCACATTATGAAATTCCTTCTAGCGAACTTTTATTCTTCAATTAAAGATTCCCTTGGGTCATGAGTAAACTATTTTTAATTCCGCCCTAAAGAATCGGAAATACTCATTATTAGTCCGATTGTAAATTCAGCTGGGAACAAAGTAATTGATGTGGGATTAGAAGACACCCATGCTTGTATTTCTAATTTTAATCGCAAAAGAATTATCTGGTGAGCACAGTTAATTATACTGGGGACTGCGAGAATGCACTTTAAGTTAAAACTTGGCTAATACTTATCCTCCTGATACGAGAAAATTTTAAATCGATCTTATAATATTTTAACAACGCCTTCGACCTTTTGCTACGGCCATAGTAGATATCTGATACTGCTCATTCAATTTTAAAGGGTAGCTATTCAATAGTTCAATAGTTGTCAAAAAGTTTTAACTAAGTAATATAATTTATTAAATTTGAACTCTTGATATTATCTTTACCATTATGTTCGTACGAAAATTACTGTTATGGATTTCTGCTGTATTACATTATGTTACATTCATATGTAATACAACAAAAGAGGTTTATAATGATGTTTAGACTTGTAGGGAGTTTATTCTAGCATGGCTATTTTACGCAGCGGTAAATTATTCATTGTCTGCGGATTGTAAAATTAACATAGGGTGGCCAGATCGGAATAACTAAAAATCGAGACATGATGTCTAAGAAGGAAATTCAGTATTTACAAAATAGGTCACAATGGCATCAGAATATTATCTTATCTTTATCATATGTAAGAAACATTTAAAATCCATCCAGTTAAAAATGTAAAAGTACTAAAATTTGTCCAAAGAAGTTTAACACTACTCTTCTGTATATTCGTCAATGAAACTACACTTCCTCTTTGGCATGTTGTCTGTACTTTCGGGCTATAATATCAATTTTAAATATGTATGAAATGTTAATTAAGATCTACGTACTACTACACAGGCTGCACAGTGGACAATCGTTCACTGCAAATGCCACTAGTAGTGATCGAACACGATCGGATTCTATCGTTGATTTTTGTATCCGAATTCGATCGAAGTTCGTCATATATTACGTGGAGACAGAAATAGACATGGAGCGAGAAGGGAACATAGTTTTCCCAAAGATTTTTAAGAAATATCAACATTTTATGGCAAATTATCTACAGGGTATCCTATAACTCGCGGTAAAACGCTTGGTAGAACTATTCATTAACTATTAAAAAATATTTATTACATAATTATTATTTCCTAGGTCAGTCGACCCTTTTGACAAAACAAATTAACTATTACACAACTAATTTCCACACCATCATGAGGACCATCATCGATCATTTTCTGTACCTAAACACAATTCACTTGTGAACAAAAAGAATAAAAATAGTGGGCAGAAACAAATCAGAATTTACAATTTCTTTAAATGAATGGATCTATTCAAAACGACCACCACCAGTACTATGGCATTCTGTATCTCACTGCAATTCTACTTTGTAGTCGTTGGAGCATATGTGCGTTTACAATAGCAGCCGCTTGGTTCACACCATTTTGTTAATACGTCCACATTGTTCACTGGTGTGAAATATACCAAATCTTTCAGATTACCCCAAAAATGAAAATCTAAGGGCGTTAGATCAGGTGACCTTGGCGGCCAAGCTATAGGTCGGAAAGTTCAGCGACAACAATTCACCGACTGGAAAATTCACCGACTGGAAAATTCACGGACTGGAAAATTCACCGACTGGTCAATTTGTCAAATGGCAAATACACCGGCTCGCAATTCGTCGAAAGGAAAATACACCGATTCTACAATTGATCGCTGATGATTTATTTATTAAAAACCATGAAACGTGGAAAACTGTTTTAAGCTCATTTATTTATTTCGTATCAAAGTATTGTCAATATTTCTAAAAAATTGAGATATGCTGATTTTGAATGAATTTTCCTGAAAATGATAATGATGTAGGTACCTGTAAATTTCCAATGAAACACATTTTATTGAAATCATTTAATTGAAAAAATACTGCTGAAACATTATTAACTGATCGCGAAGTTTGTTCAATTTATTTATGATTTATTCGATTGCCTGAATAATTCGAAATTGTGCGCGAAGAACAGAAATCGCGTACCGCTTTCGGAGAAGAACCTGCTTATCAAAAAAACTCTGCAAAACGCTTTAAAAAGCTATCGTCACCAAAAACTTGCTGGCAAGGTGCCTCCTTGTTTTTCTGGGTTAATTAAGTCAATTACTACAGTTCTTATGTTGTATGGAAGATCTAAGCTTTTCTAAATAAATGCATTCTAAAAAATTTGTTTTTCTGTTAGTATGTAATATTATAGTAATTATTCTGCTGGTTACCATAATCTTTCAAATATTATGCTATTTGTAAATGATACTGTTTTAATTTTTAGTAGAAGCCTAAATATTTTTATATCGTAATAATAAATTTTAATAAAAAATCATAATAAATAAAGAAAAAATAATAGTTATTTATTGTACAAGACGATAAAATTGTACTTTATCTTTGAGAGTGTTTTTTAGCGTCGAGACGTCAGTCGAGACGCTAATTACGCTCGAGAAGATAATGCGACTTTATCGTCGTGTGCAATACAACATTTTTTTCTATAGCAAGACTTCAAATTCAGGTGAAAAATAAAATTTCAAAGAAAATTGTAATTTTTGGCACAAAAATCGCAACTGTGTTGCTCCGTTACTACGGATATGAATTACTCTGTCAAAAAATGTCAAACAAATTTTACATTCTGGTTTTTGTGGAGTGTTCAGTATTTTTGCGTTTTGTGTACGAAGTGAATACGAAATGTACGGAAAAGAATTAACACAAGAAGAAGAAAACTAATAATGTTAATTGTAAAATTACACTTGTTGTTAATCCTTCGAATTAATGTGTTTGAATTTGTAAATTTAATTGAATAAAAAAAGTTAAAACATTTTATCTACCCTTGCTGTTAAAGTGTTACTTTATCTACCCTTGCGGTTAAAGTGATACTTTATCTACTCAAAAGAGTTGCTATAACAACATTTTAACATTAGCTATAGAAAAAAGAGAATTTACAGTTACATGTGTATAAGATTTTACGAACTACTACTACTACTACTATTATATAGCGCGGGCACAGTGATACATCGATTTAGGCGTCTGGTATTAATACTTTTATGTTCAGTATTTTGTATGTGTTCCATTTAAAGAAAATAATTTGCAGAATGCTAAACATAACAATAAATCGGATATTTTATTAAAATCACAAAATGAAGAGAGTAATCAGAGAAATTAAAAAAATATGTATTGGGCGTTTTATGAAAAAAAATCAAACATTGCAAGAATTAAACAATATGCCAATCCATAGGTGTCCTTATTCAAAAACTTTTAGAGAACAATCAGATGAATGCAAAAATATAACAAATATGAGGTGTTTATAAAATTACATAAATAGTAAAAGCATCGGCGATAAACATCATAAGAATTAAACAATAACGCAAGACGGTTAAAACCGCTGAGAATAATCGAAATAGTGTAAAAGTATATACGCCTCTATTAGAAAAATATCATGTCGACAATGAAATATTACACTTTACTAACCACCAAAGAGTGTTAGGCAAACTATGCTCTTTCAACTACTGTATACAGGGTCGCTAAAATGTATGGAAACGGTCAAATATCCTGGAAACGGTTTATCGGAATTCTTTAAGATTTGGCACAAGACTATAAGCTGTTAAGTTCTACTATCTGTAATTTTTACAACTTTATATTATCATTTGTTTTTGAGATCCAAGGCTAACTTGATTTTTTTTAGGCAGCACTAGGAGTCAATTTCACCATTTTTGAAACCACAATTTTTTTCAGAATTCAGTAATGTAGTACATGCGTATTTTATCTTTTAAATAAACTTGAAAAAAATTATAACAGGTGTTCAAAGTGCTCTCCGTTCACTTCTTGGCAATAATAAACACGTTGAACGAAGTTTTGCAACGAATCAATCAATGTATTTGGTGAAATACTGGCAATTTCGTTTCTTATTCGTTCATGCAACTCTTCCAAATGCATTGGTCTGTTAACATAAACCCGATTTTTGACATGACCCCGCAAAAAAAGTCGTGCGGAGTTAAATCTGGTGACCTGGCTGGCCATTCGATTCTTCCTCTCCGTTCTATCCATCTACCAGGAAATGTCTGATTTAAATACTGCCGTACTTGAAGTCCAAAATGGGATGGTGCTCCGTCTTGATGGAACCATATGCTGGCCGATTCGGATTTTCGTAGTTCGGGAATATTTGTCTTAGTCGGGGTATAACTTGTTGATGCAAAAGTTGCAGATATCGCTCAGAAGTTAAATTGCCATTAAGGAAAAAGAGACCTACAACATTAGGACCAATGATGCCACACCAAACATTAATTTTTTGTGGGCACTGGGTATGAACCTCCTCCATCCAATGCCGATTACTGTCTGACCAAAATCTACAGTTATGGCAGTTAACATGCCCATTTAAACAAACAGTAGATTCATCAGAGGCACGTTGTTAATGAAGTTGCCGTCCTGTGTTATTCTGTGCATCATTATTTCACAAAATTCAATCCTGCGGTCAAAATCATCTTCGCTCAATTCTTGCACCAAGTTAATTTTGTAGGGATGGTACTTTTCCCGTTTCAATATTTTTCGAATTGATCCTCTACTCATATTATGGTTCAATGCCAACTATTGTACAGAAGTTTTTGGATTTTCTATAACGTCTAACATAACATTCAAAGAGTTGTCGTCATTTGTAACATTGTTTAACCGTCCAGATTTTCGTCGATTATTAACATCCCCAGTTTCATTACACCTCTGCAATGTCTTTGAAACCGTTGATTTGGAGATCGGCCCTCGCTCAGGATGAATTTAATTGACAAGAGCTACTACTTCAGCGCAGCTTCTTTTCCTGTCACCATATCCAATCATCATTAAAATTTGGATCTTCTCGTTTTCACTTAAATAGACCATTTTAAACAATAATTATTACACAGAGACTACAAAGAGCTAATAATGACAGCCTATTGACAACATTATCAAAGGTAACTAAGACCTGGTTTTGTTGAGTGTATTACTTTTTTTGAAGTTTAATTAAAAGATAAAATACGCATATAGTGCATTACTGAATTCAGAAAAAAATGGTGGTTTCAAAAATGGTGAAACTGACCCCTAGTGCTACCTAAAAAAAATCAAGTTAGCCTTGGATCTCAAAAACAAATGATAATATAAAGTTGTAAAAATTAGAGATAGTAGAACTTAACTGCTTTTAGTCTTGTGCCAAATCTTAAAGAATTCTGATAAAGCGTTTCCAAGATATTTGACCGTTTCCATACATTTTAGCGACTCTGTATATTAATTCTGCATCTCCAGAGCTGTTTCAATATTTGTTGTCATACTTTTTTTCCTTCGACTGGTTATTCTAAATTCAAATTCACCGACGAAGGAAACGCGCGGAGCCGACGCGTTTGGATATTTGTCCTGTGATAAAATCTAATATTGGTAACCCTTACCTTTTTTGTAGAAACAAATAATAATGTTTTATGAAGTGGAAAATTATGTGGTTATGCAAAATGTGAATGAGAACAATTTCTAACGAAGCGGATCCTAAACCGACCTGGCAGTATAATATTAAATGTGAAGTTTCAGGCTACCGCGTATTGTGTTTAACTTTTCGGGCTTAGACCGCGTCGTCGTGAAATTAAATGATGCTGACGTTTCGCTAACCCTTGCAGGTAGCATTAACAAGGCGTAATGCTGGACTCTGTCTGATCAGGTATTTATAGGCTTTCTCTTAGCCACGGTTCACTGGCGGAGGAGTCGTGGTACGGTACTTTTGGTAGGTGCCGGTTGGTTGGTTACGCCCATGCCTGTTGTCTCTGGTGGTGCGTAATTTTGTGTTGCTTTAGTACTGTTTTCCAAGGGTACTTAGAGTAACAAGGCCCTCTTCTCAGTTGAAATTATGCTGACGTTTTTCTATTTCTTAAGAGGTGTTGGCTACAGTGTTGTACCCGTGCAATAACTCTTGTTTCTTTAAAGTTTACCTTGTGGCCTGCGGTTGTAACGTGTTCAGCTAGAGCTGATTGTGTAGTCCGACGGTGTCTACAATCGCTGATGTGTACCTGTTTTCGAAGTTCTACTGTGCTGCCGGTTTGTCCGATCTAGTATTTTCCAGACGAGCAGGAAACTCTGTATACCCCTCGGCACTGCAGCTGAGGTGTTTAGTGCTTGGGGGATCTATACTGTTGACATAGAGTGGAATGTTGTTTGAACACTATATTTATTTTATTCCTTCGTAATAAGCGGTCTGTTTTGTCTGTAATGCCTTGAATATAAGAAACAAATCCCTTAGATACGTAATCTTTCTTTTCCTTGGTACTCCTTGGTTCTTTTGCCTTGCTGATTGCTCTTTGAATTTCTTTGGGTTTGTAATCATTTCTTGAGAGGTAGGACATCAGGTAGATTTCTTCTCTCGGTAGACTCTTGGTGTCTGATATGCAGATAGCACGATTGACCAGGATGTTTAACACTGTTGCATTTTGTAGAGGGTGATGATGTGAGCTGGCATTAAGGTAACGATCCGTGTGTGTTGATTTCCTGTACACACTATCTTCCATCGCGTAATCGAGTTTTCGCTTTACCGAGACATCCAGGAAGGGAAGCGTCCATTGAATATGTTGTCTAGTAATTAAATACCGTAATAAGAAAGATTACATATTAATGTAGATACTGTGACAATATGAAATGCCAGTTTTAGCTTATTTTGTGCTGCTTTAGTAGGCTATTAGGTTTTGTAATCATTCTTCTTTCTTATAAGTGTTTTATAATGTACATGCAGCCTTTTCATGTCATCCTATCTAAAGAAATGTTTTGAAATACTTCCTTGTAGCTTTCGGAAATTACCATTTCACTGCAGCTAATGTTTGTTGCGAAACAGATTAGGAACGAAATGTCCAGAGGATAACTATTAAGTGAATTATACATCAAATAATAAAATATTCAGGGGTTTACCGTTTGGGATGACATTTTCGAGGTAAAAGTGATCGCGGATACGAAGTGCTTGGGGTATTGCAACACCTGGGGACGAAGTGCTATGTTGTGTTTCTAAATGTCTGAATTGGATATTCTAAGATCGATAAATAGGTATTAGTTCTTTTGCAAGTTTCAGTCTCGAGTGTATTTCATCTCGAAACCGCATAGTTTCTGTCTTTTTAAAAGTAGATTTGAGTAAATAGTTACAATACACTGACTAGGTAGCGAAATTGGCAGAATGGCAGAATAAACTGCAAAGAAAGGTGAAATGAAGAAATTTTTTTTTCTGCCCAGGGATGACATTTGCTTTTTCACTCATTATATTTTCCGCAGAAACTGTCTTTTCCCGGAATATGCGTGCGTCAACCTTTCAACGTGAAGGGTTTCTCTAGATATATCAAAAAGTGAGCAGAAAGCGAGGCAGCGGAGAATGGAGCTGAACTAGTCCTGAATTTTCCGGTCAGATACTTCAAAAGCACTTGGCCACCAATCCGGCGTTCCATTTCGTTCTTTCCCAAATTGTGTCTTTCATTTTCCTTTGAACGCGAATTATTTTAGGGGAGTTTGTTCTTCTGCCCCTTAAACCTCAAGCCTCGGGGCCGTCGCTCTCTAATAATCAGTTTTCCTTGTTCAAATATGCTCAATATTTCCAATTTTTCCTGTATTGCGAAAACGCCATTTTCCTCCGCTGGAAAAGCTCGTTTCATTGAATCTTATCGAGTGCTGCAGTTATTGTCTAGAGCATCAATGTTGTAGCTCGTATATCAGGAAACCAATACAGGGAGTAAAACTTAAGGGGCCGGAAAATGCTTCGTCCCTAACTTGACTTATCGGGAAACTTGCTCTTGCACTTACCGGTTTGCCAAACTGCATTTATTCGACTTATCCTCTCACCATTGATTTTCTGTACAGACAGGCGTGTTTAGGAACTCGGCATTAATTTTGTGTTAGCTTAGTTTTGATTTATTCTGTTTGGGCGGATGTCGGCCTGCGTCCTTGTACTTTCATTTACATGTCGCAGTTCACTGACTTTTGTTAATTATCGACATTTTCCGATGCTTCGGGAAATTTTTCCGTACGGTTCGTGAATAATTGAGCCAATTTAATATTCATTCATTCGTTTATTAATAAGCCTGTTCGCTGTATAACAGGAGTTTTAAAATATTACACCCACCATTGCGTGCTGTTCGGCGATAATTTTGTATTCAATTTCAATTTCTTGTTTGATTAAATCGATGATGTAAAATGAATGTGTAGGTATACTTTTTAATATTACAACGACAATTAATTTCACCTTATACTGTTTGGATTTGTTAAATTTGTTTCTAAGATTATGAAAATTATATATATAGAAGACAGTTGTATTACTACAAAATAAATAACATAGACAGATGCTGACTTATTTTACTTTACTACTTTACTATGAAAGCTCTTCTATCATGGATGTAGAGATGATAATTTTTTCCATTTTTTACTATCCATTGTTAGTCCTTTCGTCTGAGTCTAGTTGATCCCCCCCTTTTTTTCTATTGTTTTGGTGATTTTAACATTCCATGTGGTTCTAGGTTTTGCTTTCTCTCTTTTACTATCTACTATTATGTCTCATATAATCTTTACATGTATGTACTCATTAGATGTCTAAACCAGCTTATCTGTTAAGTTTGTATTTTTGTTATAACTTTTTTCCCTGGGTAGCTTTGTATGTTCCCTTACGATGTGGTCTGAAAGATCTACTGTGCCCCGCTTGACTTAAACTTCAGAACGGAGTTCCCTTTAAAAAAGCACAGAATATCGTCAATGGAAGCGTTATCAACTAGCATTTCTGGTTCGAAGTCTACTTCCCCAAAATGTATTTGTCTACGATCCTGTAGTCTCTTCACAGAATCTGCGCAACGTGTTTTCTGCAAGCCCTATGTTGTGTAGATGGTGACAATACACTGTGAGAATCCTTGTTGGGTGCATGATTTTCTTCCTTTCAAAAAGCAAAAAGAGGTTTCCTGTCGTTTTCTTGGATGGTCCCCCGATAAGAGACTTTGAATGTCTCATGCTTGGGTGCTCATTCCAGTACTTTGCCTCTGTCTTAACAAACTTTTAGTTTTCCCTTGGCAGTGCAATAAGAAATCCTACAAGTTGGCTCTGGACCTATCAACTCTTCTACGCCACCAGCCTTGGACAGCTCGTCCGCTTTTTCATTGCCTTGTACGCCCTGATGTCGTAGTACCCACATCAGACAAAGTCTGTTGTGTTCCCCAGTTTTCCCAGTTTTCTCTGGCAATCCATGACCAGTTTGGAATTGAATTGGTATGATAGCAGCGCTTTCAGTGCTACCTGACTATTAGTCTTAGTACAGATTCTGCTGTTCCTAGGATCTCTGCAGCTGATTTGGGCACAGGTAAGAATTGCTGTAATTTCTGCTTGGAACACTGTGGAAAAGCGTCCTAGGTTTATGCTGATTGCATTGGCCGGTCCGGTTTTATAGGTGCCCAGACCTGTATCATTCATTGTCTGATCTGGGTCCGTCTGTATTCCAGACTTATCCGCTTGCATGTGTGATACCTCTATCTTCGTTCCAATTGTCTCGTTCTGGTATGATTACTTCGAACGGTTTTTGGAACTCAAACGAGGTTCTTGTTTTATCTGACTCCATTCATAAGATGAAATTCTTGTTTATATGTCTGAAGATTTCGAAATGATCCCCAGTATATCCTGAGTATCTCCCGTATCCATTTGTTTTCCGTGGTCTCCGCCTCCACTCGTAAGTGCAGGGGAAGGACATCATGGAGTACTTCTAACGCGGCGGCTGTCGGTATTGTAGACATAGCCTTAGTTATGCCTACACAGACCTTTGTGTCTTGCTTAGCTTGTTTAGGTTTTCAATGTTTGTCGCCTTATGCCACCACACAAGGGATGCGTAAGTGGTAGTAGATACGATTGCTGCCATTTACAACCAATGTGCCATTCTTGGTTTTAGCCCCCGTGTTTTACCAAACATCCACATACAGGTGCAAAAGGCCCTGGTGTCTTTAACCAACAACCAGCAAACAGTAAAATAGAACAGAAACCATTAAAGTGATATTGAAGCAGAAGGAAGAAGAGCCAGAGATAGACCCCAAGTCCAATGGGAAGATAACATCACCGAGACAGCTGGGAATAAAAACAAGGACATGGAGGAAGTCAGAAGAATGGCGATACACCACAATACATAGATAGAAGATGGACAAAAAACCCAACGCATTAGGGTATAAATGGAAATAGAGAAAGAAAAAGATATTGTACAGGGCATTATATATTTTCATTGTATTCGTGGTGCAATTATTAGTATTTATTTCAAATCTCGTCTTTCATTAATAATTGTTTCTAGTTATTTTATGTTTTCGAATATTTGGAATGTGCGTTGTCCGCATGTTAATTCTGTTTGTCTTGTCCCTAGCAATGTTTATTATTTTTTTGTATTAATCTTCAGATTATACGCGTTCATATCTTTTACCATTTTTATTTAATTTATCAGTTCTTTTTTAGCGGCCATTCTCCGTCGTAAGGTAATGGCAAACCAACGTGGTATTCGTCTAGTATAACTTCTCTGGAGTATAAGTGTTACACTTCCCATGGTTCGCAGCCCAGGTTAAGCTGTAGGTCCTGTATGTCTGTCGTACTTTAAACGCGCAACACAGGCATATGAGAGGAGATACGTTACGTCTCGTGAAAGATAAAGCACTTGTAAAAGAAGATGTGTGTTTCTGGTCTGATTTTTAACTATCCATTCTAAATCATCCATTACTGATATGAACAACAGCGGACTAAGTATTCCTCCCCGTCTCCCTTTTGTTCTGGTCACTTTTCCTCATATTCTTTTTAGATTCACCGCTAGTGAGATCACTACCGTTAATTTTATTTCCTCTTAGGTGTCCTTTGTCCGCCATTTTATTGTTCTCGTCTTATATCCAGTTTTTTGTACTTCTTCGTTATGTTCCGTTATTATTAGTTCTGTGAAATGTTTACGCTATCTATCTAAATTTTCAACAGATGGTAAATATTTACAACATTGTCCAGACGCTAAATAAGCCATTTTAATACTTAAGTGTTGAATTTGTTTAGTTGTGAGTCTGTTTACCAGGACACACTATACTGATGATCCCTTAAGAGGGTACATTTCAAACACACGAAATGAAAGCAATTTGCGGCCGAGCCCCTAATTCATCTTTCGTTCGATTTGTTATCCCAACTTGTTGCGTAACATCACGTAAACATGCGCTATTGACAAGGGTCGGTCCAACTTAACATACCATTATGTTGAACTTTCCTAATTATAATGCGTTTCGGCCCTGTTTGCCACGTCTAACATCGTTCTGAAGCGTACAGAACATAGTGATAAATTGCGGTGTCGGTGTAAGTCAATAAAAGTGAATGTTGTTGCGGAAATGAACCATCGTCTCAGCTATATATATCGCCGTTTTTCGACTTTTAATAGATTTTTGAAGGTTTCCCAGTTTTTTAGCTTGCTAACTTTGGCTTTAACCCACTTCTCTTTTTATTCTCTAGGTTTGGTTTCTTCATGAAAAATTTGACCTAATGTGTTCTACAATTGTATTGTTTGAAAATTATCACCAATTTTTTTGGTGTTGTGTTTTGACGTATTTTTTAAATTGGTATTCATCTTTAGATATGATTGACCACAAAAGTCCCCCAGTTTTTTTCTTGTCCATTTGAACTGTTTGTTGTTAATGTTTTCCGAAACTTTTTCTTTATTTCTTGTATGTGTTATTCGTCTTCCTCTTCAACAAAATTTGCTGATATAATTTAGTTTATAAAACAATATTAGATAGCTGTTTCCCCTATTTTCTTCTTAATTTTCTACGTTGTCCATTGTCCAGTTTTAAGTTTCTTTAGTGAAACTACTATTGACTCTGTTCTATTATAATTGTGTGATAATAAATTGCATATACTTTAGTTTACGATAATTTTAAATATTTTTATTTGTAGTTTTCCCCAGATTCTTTCTTATGCTCTGGTTTGGTTTTCATTTACGCTAGTTTTCCTTCTATCAGTTTCTATCACTGGAAAATTCCTCCTTCTTAGGATATTTATATTTATAGGTTTTTTTGTATTTTTCTCTTGTTATTTGCTTACAAAACTTTTCTGTTTTGGTTCTGTTTCTTTCCTTCGAATATTCTCCCGATCTTTTCCGTATTTTCTGTATCTTTTGCTCACTTATCTCATTCCTGTTCTTTCTTAGATTTGTATGGTAACAGTATTGATTCAATTGGTAACAATTGATAGATAGTTCCTCCTATTTATACCCTTTCATTATTGTTTCAGTCACCATTCTTATTTAATGTGTTGTAATGATTCCAATATATTTTACCATAATTTCTAATGTTTTTATTTCTTCTGTTTTTATCCGTTTCTCATTTCCTCGTCCATCTTCATGTTTATTTGATGACAAAATTAATCCAATTTGTTTTGCTTTAGCTTTAAGCGTTTTTAATTAAACTTTTTCAGTACATATGAAGCCCTCGCCCCCAACGGCTTGTGTTTTCCATACTAATCAGGGAGTCTGCTTAAAATTCCATTTTCGAAACTGCACCACCCTTATCGGTGCTCGCGGATGCGTAATAACTAATTCGATTTGCGATAACTTTTCGGGAGTAATGTAAACGCAGAGATTGTAGTTAATAATGCGCTTCCACTTCATTAAATACACCTTACGACTGCAAAATCCAGCAGCAACCATTCATCATTTTTAGCGGGGAAACTTTGGTTGCGCGGAAAATTAAATTTAGCAATTCAAATGCAGACGGCCCTCACTGCAAAATCACCGTTTCATCCTAATGAAAAACATTTAAATTTAACGCAATCAGGTAAAAGGGAGGCAAGTACGTTCTAGTATTTGTTATAGAGAGATTTAGGCTCTTTCTCATCGGTTTCTTTATTTTGTATTCCCTTCCGATCATAATTGAATAAGGGTGCCTCCATTCCATTCTTCGACACACAAGGTTCGCCGAGCGAGAAAATTCCTGCGGCTTTTTTATTCTCATTTGTCTTCTAATCTCTGCGCCATTATTACCATTCGCGCGGAATTTTACATCGCCCCGATTCAATAAGGGCCCACTTGACAATTACGATACTTAGGTAAACACGAGGACAAATTACAGACGTGCAATCATCATCACCGACTTTAGTAGAGTCGAAAATGCAAATATCTCCTCAGCTAATCTCTTGTCCTCCCTTTTTCGCCCAGACATCTGTCGAAAATCGCAGAGGCGACACTGTCGGAGCCGGGATTAAACTTGGGAAGTCTAATTATGTGATATGAAATGTGAGTTCGACTGAAAACCGCTTGATAAGTTTTTGAAGAGTCTCGGGTTTATTGAACCTGGTCCCTCTGGCGATCTTGAAAGATTGCATGGTCGTGTAAACCCCGGCCGTCCCGGGGGATGTAAAACGTATCTGTTTTTAAATAATGCAGACGCTCGTTTTGGACATTTTGTCTGGGGAACGCTCTGAATAACTGCATTTCGTTCGGCGATGCAAATTGCATTTTTGAGATAGTTGGAGATTCCGGGAAAATTGTGAAAGAATTCAACCGACTGAGATTTGCTATTCTCCTCTAATAACTTCACCAATAGTTGAAAGCGCGCTGGAAATTAGTTTTTTAAGTGCTAGTAATTTAAATTGTTAATAACATGGAACGGAAATGGAATGAATGTGGGAATGTCGGGAACAGGAACTAAATCTGACTCTGTTTGCACTGCAAATTTGATTGCAGTTGCATTTGATCCCAGGAAGTATGTAGATTTATGATGTAATAAATTTAAATTAAATTCTAGTTCAGAAATGAGCTGAAACTTTTGTTAACTAGAATATATAGTCCGCATGTGATATACTCCAAGCCTTAAAGAAAGATGTTTATTTAAAGCTGGTAGTTTCTGAATAAATTATAATTCGCACGAAGAAGTAATTTTAGCTTGAAACGAAATTGAAACTGTTATCTTGGTCTCGTCAATACAGAATTAGACATTTATCCTAATTATTTTGGTAATTGCTGAAAATTCTTTTGACTTCTTGTTGCAAGTTGCTCAAGCCTTAACTTGAAAAATTCTAAAAGTGCCTTAAATTGTTGATTAGGTCGAATTTCATTCTTTACTCTGAAAATTCCGTAATAACCTTCTTCGATCCTCTAATTTTGTAGTACTCAAATTTTATTGCTTCTGTGAATTCTTTAGAAATATTCGCTTTGTGTAAAAGACTAAAGCTTTGCTCATACTCCCTAATAATGGTCTAAATACACTCCACGATATACAGAAGCACATATTGAAATATGTCTGGAGATTTTTCCATAATAATCATCATCTCTTCATTTTAAATTGGAGCCGCTCAACGCCATATAAAGTCTTTCAGAAAGCTTTAAAAAGGTTGACAATATGCAAATTTTAATGGTTCTCCTTTTGAATTATTTAAAAACAATTTTATCTTGTATACAAGCTTAGATTACAATGCTTCGGTAGGTTCTTTAGAAGTGTCTACCTGCTCTAGAATATTCTATTTTATAAAAATTCGAATCGTAGTGTGTCTTTGGGATCTTTATAATTATCTCCCTTTTCTAGAAGACTGTAAAATGTTTTGGTCTGCTCTCAGAAGTTTTTTCAGAAATGTCTGGGAAACAGATTGGAAACGATCAAATGTTATTCTATCTTAAAGCTTTTCAACAGCATCCTTTTACTGTATATTCGTTAGAAATATCCACATTTTTGCAGGATTCTGAAGTTTTGAGATACTCTAATCATTATATTTCACTGAATGCCCCGAGAATATCTAACTTCTGCAGCAGGCATAACGGTATTGAAAAAACTCTAACATTTATAGATATTTTCTATAAATATCCGCCTTCATTAGTCAGATAATACTTTTAAAATTAATTAAATCTCATTGCAATTGTAGATCGCCGAGAAAACTTTATCTGTATAAAACGTCAAATCATTTCTAAATATTTTCAAAAATAAATTTATTTATGAGATACCAAATTTTTAATAAGTTAGTTTAATAAGAAGGCTCGAATTTGAATAGAATCTTATATATCATTTAGAGATGCTTGGGAAATGCATGTATTTTTTATAAAAGCCTACACTTCTAAGATACTTAATTCTTACTGCTTTCCAAATGTCTACAGCTGTACAAGCTAATCCTTTGTACAAAGCTGAACATTTTGGAAAAACTTAAAACTCTTTTGGAGATTTTCCGGATGTACTTACCCTCCGTAGAAGACTCTACATTTAGACAATGTTTAAATCCTAATACTTTTCGAAGGTAACCAGAATTTTACAGAAGGCTTGGATTTGAAAAGAATCTTATATATCGTTTAGAGCTTCTTGGGAAATGCACGTATTCTTTATAAAAGCCTGCACTTCTAAGATACTTAATTCTTACTGATTTTCAAAGGTCTTCAGCTATACAAACTTATCCTTTACACAAAACTCAAAATTTTTTAAAACTGAAAACTCTTTTGGAGATTCTCCGGATGTACCTACCCTCCCTAAAAGACGCTACATCTAGCGCATGTTTAAATCTTAATACTTTTCGAAGGTAACCGGAATTTTATAGAAGGCTCGAATTTGAAAAGAATGTTAAATATCGCCTAGAGATTCTTCAAAAATACATGTATTCTTTATAAAATTCTACAGTTCTAACAAACTTAATTACTAATGCTTTGCAAAGGTCTTCAGCTATCCAAAATCATCCTATATACGAAGTATCAATATTTTGAAAAAAAGAAAACACTTTTGCAGATTCTCCAGATGTACCTACCCTCTCTAGAAGACGCTACATCTAGACCATGTTTAAATCTTAATACTTTTTGAAATTAAACGGAAAGGCCGACTCTTTATAGAAGGCTCTAATTTGAGTATAATTTTAAATCTCTTCTGGAGATTCTTCAGAAATAACCACCAGAAGTGTTGATTCTTTAAATATAGAAAGTCCTAGTTTGTGAAGATCATTAAATATGTTTTGGGAGATTCTCTATAAATACTTTTCTCAAGAATACCCTACATTTTCAAGGTGCTTTTGTGGATTCTGCAGGAATACTCGTATAAGACTCAACTTTTAGAGTTTCGAATTACGTTTTGAATTCTTCAAAAATGCAAACATTATGTATTTAAAATACTCTCTGCAGTACTTTTCGAAGACCTCCAAATATTATAAAAAGACTTTCAAAGACCCCTAGTTTTTAAAATGCTTGAATCTCAATGCTTTTTTCTAAGTATTCCAAAAATTCCACCTTCTCTAGAAGGTCTTATGTTTTTATTATGTTCAAGTCTCCATGTTTTTTTACGAGTATTATTGTGTTGAGAATCTTAAATTTCTTCGTAAGTTATCCAGAAATATCCATTTACTCTAGGATATCCTAAGCTTTTTAAATGATTTTAACTGAGGCTCTCCAGAAGAACCCGAAGTTTGTGAAATATTGAAATTATTTAGATCATCTCGTATATATTTTAGAGTTTTATCAAAAATACTATATGATATACAAGATGCTATATTTTGGAAATAGCGAAATTTCAATTCTTCTTTCTTTACAGAAGAAATTTCTTTTAGCGATCGTCTAGACTCCAAAATTTGAAGATTCTCAAATGTCAAAAGTTCACTGAATTATTGGTCGTGTCACCATTTCTAAATTTTAAGAACATTCAAATATTAACATCAGTGCGAAGTTGCAACTAATCTTTTATTTAAAATAGAAAATACTGAATGTGAATTTCGCAGTGGAAGTTGCTTATTTTCCCATTTTACCGCTACAGTTGTAATAAATATCCATATTTTAGTGGGGCTTGCAGTAAAATGTAAATAACGAAATCTGTGGGTGTAAAATTCGATTGCGCTATCAATTTCAGAAAATAACCAATGCCGGTAGTAAACCTGCAGGTGTAAGTTACATAAATTCGGCTTTATTTATATTCTTTTCTCCACATAAAGCTATTGTGTGAAAGCGCGTGTTTTTATGTATTCCTCTCGTTTTATTCCCGTTATAAAAATTTTACGAGTTTGAGCAGTAAATTTTTCGAAAGAGCTCTCGGTTCAAAACACGATGAGCTCCTGCATAACAATGCATTCTAATTATGATTAAATGGCAGTTTGGAGCGACAGAAGCTCCAAAATCTTCTCTTTTTAGAGAAACGCAATAACCGCGGATGAAATAGAAAGTTCGCTTAACAAATGGGAAAATCAATTATCTCTCATTCTAGAGCTATTCCAATTTAATCCGGAATCGAGGCCCGTGCTCGTGGCACTTTTCATTCCGAACGGAACGAAAAAATCCGGTGTACAGTTCGTCTCTCTAATTTTGCTAATAACTTAATCCAATAAGCTGTTTTCTCCGGACGAACCCGGACGTTAAATGTTAAATTAATTTCAGGCAATCTCGTTATTCACCTGCGTTGTCTACTGCTAATTTTCGGGAAAAATCGCGACCCTCGGAGAACTCAAATATTAACCCGAGAAATTGGTTTATAGGTGCCTTTTGGGCCCGTTTGATGGGACGCGACTTCAAATAAGTCGTTTTGCCGCACAGAACGCGCTTTTCTGTCTGGTTTCCGGGTGCCTTTGAAACGTCTTGCGTTCCTCCGGGCATCCTGTGATGTTTATATCTGCATGATTGGTATTCAAACTTTGCTCTCTTCTTCTCTTCTGCGGTTTAGCATTCATGTCTTTGCCCGATGTTTATGGGAAAAGCTCCTGACACGTTCGCTTCCCTTGTTTTATTTTTCCTCGAACAATGCGTGGAAATCGCGCTCGTTTCGTTAATTTATTCACGGGGACAATGTTGCGCTTAACCCATATTTACAGGCGGACAAAGAACGCGCGTTTGTTTCCCTTGAATGTTTAATTTAGGATCAAAGTTACGACAATGGACGGACTTAACACTCTTGAGGTCTGACAATACGTGCAAGTGCTCTCGCCGTCGTACTTAATGATCGGAGCTAAGTCTCTTGGCTTTGTTAGGCCGTAAGTGCTTTATTTGGGAACATTAACGATCCGACATGAAAACCCGTTTTTGCCTTGTGCGGTTCTTTAAATTAATTAATAACTTTATTTTTGGCCTGGCTGGTTGCGCAAACAGGAAGTGATAGTTTCAGTTCAAAATTATCCATTTATTATTCAACATTTTTTGCTCGAGCCGGAGAATAATAAACACTTCGGTGAAAAATTGCATCTGAGCGAACGAATTTCGCACTGAAGTTTAAATATGAAAACATGTTTTAATTTTTATATTTAAATGTGTGTTCTGAATACAATTTTTGTCATAAGTGAGTACTTAATGAATTTCAAAATTTTTTTGTAACATTTCGCCGAATTAGTCTGCAAACCCGTAACGAAGTTGATCTTCGTGGCATTGACATATTTCATCTTTAATTAAAATCGGGTGAACTATACTATGAGGAAACTAACGAAATTAGCAAGAATTACATATATAGATATTTTATAAACAAAAAACTTCTGTTGTTAATTACGTACGACGATGGTTCATCATTAATTGTCCCTGATATAGAAGCAAATGACTTAGACATTTGAAACAACTTTATTTCTTAACATAATCCCCTAAAAGGTTAACATACTTGAATGCCTGTAGAAAAAACTTTTTGTCTTGCCCTACAAACCACTCATTCACAGCAGCCATCATTTCTTCATCGTCCGAAAAATGAGTTCTCCGAAGATGTTCTTTTAATTTGGGCAACAAGTGAAAGTCACTGGGGGGCATATCTTGCGAATATGGGGGTTGCTCTAACATTTCAAGTCCAGCATTGTAGATAGCAGCCATAGAAACACAGCTCTTGTGAGCGGGAGCGTTGTCTTGGTGTAACAAAACGCTGCGTTTCAATTTTCCACGCCTTTTCTGTTTTATTGGCTCACGAACATTTGGTGTGAGCTTGCGTTATAATTTTCCGTTATTGTGTGACCATTTGGTAAAGAATCAACAAGAGGAACTCACTCAGGATGCCAAAACACTGTTGCCATTATCTTTTCGGTCGATGATGTTACACAGAACGTTCGTGGGGGCGGGGAACCACGATGCTGCTATTCCATACTCGGCCGTTTTGACTCTGGATCAATGTGATAAACCCAGGTTTCATCTACAGTTACAAATATTTCCAAACATCCATCCAAATCAGTGTCTAATAATCTCAAATTGCTAGTAGCAGTGAGAAACCCACCTCTGATCAGGTAATAACATTTTCGGAATCCATCGTGCCTAGACTTTTTTCAGACTCAATTCCTCGTACAAAATTTTCTCAACGCTTCCAATAGAAAAGCCACATGTCTCAGCAATATATTTGACCGTAATTCTCCGGTCATTCAGTACCATATCATGAACCAAATCAATATTTTCTTGAGTGACAACAGTTTTTGGTGGTCCAGCAACTGGTGCATGCTGACACGCCTTCCTTCGTAGTTTGAAATCCCGGCACCAATTGGTAATTATTTGATATGACGGGGTAGAATCACCCAACACTCCAGACATGTCATTAGAAATTTTCTGCAGAGATAAACCCTTCTAAAATAGGTATTTTATCACAGCCCTTGTTTCGAATGTTTCTATTTCAGTAAATTACCAGCACCACAGTAATATTAAATGTATAACTTTTATGAACAAGAAGACAGGCATCTGCAACTTGACTTATACTAATGTCAATAACTAGGAAACAAAATATTCATTTGGCGGACAATGCCTTCTATGTTAGGGACAATAATTGATGAACCATCCTCGTATAGCCCAAACTACTTTATACATCTTATTTGTTAGAATCTATTAAATAAATTTCACAGAATCACCAGCAAGTTGGCATTTACATGTTTTTTTCATATTTACATATACTGTTTTTGCTTGTTTTGGGGTATTTTAACGGCAAAACGAATGTTTTCATAAAACATCGCAAAATTAAAAATGGTGAAATGGTAAACTATTAGATACATTAATCGCGTTCGTAAACTGATACTTCTTGTTTATTACTTTTCCATATTCTATTTTTCTGTTTCTTTTCTTTGCACCGCATACAACTGGGTTTTACCATAAAAATGTAAAAAAAAAAGGTCAGAAAATGTACAATTAAAGTCTTCCCAATTAAAAACTAATTTCAAAAATATAACGTAAACCTTCATACAGCAAACTCGCGATTACCGGTGCTAATCACCGGATAAATGTGCACGAATAATAGGACTTCTGCTTTTTATTGAAAAAATTGCCTTCGCATGTATTTATTTTTATAACTGTATAGTACGCATTTGACACATTCAACTGTTAACAATAGAGTATTGCATATGAAATAATAAAATACTGTACTTACAGTTTCTATTGCTGACGAAAGTAAAATGCGATAGGCCTAGTACACTACACTACTATACACAAACTAGTAAAAACACTGTAGCGCAAAGAAAATAGTAGAGCACGGATAATCCGCAAACCGGAGAATCATGGATAATCGAGAGTTTGCTGTATTTTCGATAAGGTTTCAAGAAAAAAATCTTGATTGTAAAGTAGTATTACGATTCCTTTCCAACATTTATACATACTACTTTTTACGTGCTCCATTCTCAAAACTGGTTGGAAGTCAAAATAGCACTTTAAATGCTATAGCTTGATTTCTCTTGCTTATATTAATGTTTTTTAGATTTATCAATCCTTTAAGTAAAACAAAGCTTTTCATGAAATCAAGTGAAGTGTAGGTTTTTTTTGTTTTTTCGGCTCTATTTTTACCCGGCGCTAGTTTTATCTGGCACTGTTTTTATCAGGAGCTATTTTTACTCGACGCTATTTTTGCCTGGCGTTTCTATTTCTGATGATGAAATTTTTACCCAGTTCTATTTCTACTAGGTGCTAGTTTTATCCGGAGCTATTTTTCAATGCCGCTATTGTTAACGTAGGACCATGGAAACATCAAAAACTAAACAAGAATTATCAAGATATTCTATTGGTGGTGAATTCATGTTATTATTCAAACTCAAATAACACTAAAATAATAATTGACATTCTTTTGTTGTATACTTTGATTATTACTATTTCTATTCTCCAATGACTAAACAATATGGTATTTTCGTTAAAAAATCAAGATATCACTATTAAAAGCAGGAAAATAAAAAGATACAAGCCATGTGTTGTCGGTTATTAAATAATATACCGATTATTTTTTAATGTTTACGCATATTTTGCTTTCTTCAGTCTGAAAGCCTATATTTCTTTAAATAAAACACAAAGTGTAACATCTGTATACATTTATAATAATTCAATAAGAAAAGATGATAATTTAGCAATATTCTTCTGACGTTTTTTTAATTAACTGTACTATAAATCCTGTAAATAAATACTGTAGTATCTCAGTATCACGTTTTCACAAGGTAAACACAGAAGATCAAAAATTATGGATTAAATATTTAAATATTTTGAATGTTCTTGTGTTTTTAATGTTGTTTTTATTATTTATTATTAGTTTTGTAGGTTATTTTTTTTTGTGTTTAGCGTGCAAACTCTAAGAAACAAAATTAAAGATTAAAAATTAATAAAAGAAATCCTCGCGAAATACTAATTAGTTTCATATTAAAAAAGTGATATTATTTTGTCCATAAAGCAATACTAGAGTTCTTTTTTATTATAAACACATACTGTTCTATGTTCTTTTAGGTTTTTCCAACTTGAAACTGATTAAACTACAACGGAAAATAGAAAATCTTAAATTCTGGTACGAAAAAGTTATAAACGATATTTCCGATGGTCTCTTATGTGAAAAACTGATATTTCAATTTCCTTTTCATTTGCAATTTTTTAATATTTCCTTCTAAAAAGCATGATGTTATCTATAATACAAATATTACAATATTAAAAAGTGTTTTCACAAAGATCTGATCTGATTTTCCTCATCATTTCTATGAACACGTTTTTATTTTTTGTGCTTCTTGGGAAACGGCAAATCTGAAAAGTGAAAGTCCGGCTTCTTCTGTTTTTGGAAATTTAAACATCTCTCTACTCCGTTTTATTATTTATCTGGTTTTTCTATTATTGGTTCTTCCAACCCTACTGTAGATTTGCAACTACGTGTAGATCAAAAAATCAAACGGTAAGATAAAATAAAATATGAGTTCGCAATATTCCTTTGTTTGTTAAATGTTCGATTTTTATATGATATTTCTGTCTACCATTTTTTGCGTTTTGATATTATTTTGTATATTTGCGATTTTCTCCATTTTGATTAGCTTCTATGAACTCTAAGGCGCATGTTTTTTTCAGTTTTAATGGAAAATTCATAAAACTATAAATAATGCATGATATAAAATTATATCAACTACGTTCTTTTATTTCTAATATACTATTTCCATTCTCTTTTATTACTTCTCTCCACCCTCTACGTTTTTGGGTTCCTCGAACTGTAACCCGCATCACTTCGTAAAAATATAGAAAGCTTTCAGACAATATAAGTGTTTTAAACAGCATTGGTATGTTTACACAAAATTCAATTTTAGTGGTATAAGAGTTCCTGGGAAAATAAATCCCTTTCCAGCGTGCAGAACGTAACACCTCAAAGCCAAAGCAATGTCAGTCAGACATGCCTGGATGTATCATTCAACAAACATTAAATATTTAACGAGCAGTGCAACGTGTGGCTTATCCCCGCACTGCAGGGATGCATGTGACGGTACCCATCCGCACCCCCCCCCCTACAAGCGTTGACGCGATGATATTCACCCTGAATAAAATCACACTCAAGAACGTGTGACGGATTAATGAAAATAAATACAAAGGCATTTGTGTTTGTGGCTACAAGAGATAAAACAGAAAAAAGTTATTGTGGTTACACAATGTGGGCGTGTTTAATTGTAACAAGAATCGACAGGGACGTCGAGTGGTAAAAAGGCGGTGTAGGGCGGAACAGAAATAATTCAGTAAAGCTTTTTGAACATTTTGCTATTTGGAACATCTGTTAAGGGACTTTAATAATGCCTTACAATTAGCTAAAAATATACATTTGCTACTGTCATCGTAGCTACATTAGTATGCGGCCTTTTTACATCCAGGTTTTTTTTTAATTTAAAGGCAACATATCAAAGAGTTATAATAAGTGAAAAAAATTAACGGAAAATTGATGAGAACTTATGATAAAAAATTGCCAAAGAACAGAAAAAGTAGGCTAAAGTCAATCTACATTTATGATACATTTGGACTTATATTATAAATAGTTAACTTTTTTCACCTTATTGCAAACTACCGTCTTAAGAATATCCTGCATACAACCACAGTGTTAAGGTTTTTTTAGTTCTTTTAATTTAGAACAATGTCAAGATACTATAACCAAGTTTAGTTGTTTAGCATAACAAACAGTGACAACCTCATCACAACTTAGCTAAGGTATTATTTTTCTAATAGATGTGTATGATCAATTATCTTTATTTTGGGCAAATAAGAGAATATCATGGAGTGCTTTCGAGAAAGTGAATTTCCAGGGCGGTTTAGAATCTTCTTATGGTATATAAGATGCCCATTTGAATAGTTCTTGGAATGACAATAGCAGTTCTGAAATTATTAAAGCAAGTAACTCTACAACATGAACACCTGTAAAACATTTATTCTGTTTTGTTTCTAGAGAGCTTGTTTTTTAAATAAAAAAAAATGTGTCAGCAACGGCGATTCACACCAAAAATACTTTAGGGGATTCTGATGCTTCATTTTCGATTTATTCTAAATAGATCACCGATTTTAAACGTGGTCGGAAAAGCATGAAAACCAATTCTCCCAATGAATATCCGCAAAGTGCAGCAGTATCCGAATTTAATCAAAAAAATCTGGGGAAAAATTTTCTTAAATTTTCCTATACTGTCATCTTTATAAACCTTGGTTTGAAATTTACAAATATATATTCTTTAATTCTGAGTTTGCACTACTAAAGCATAGAAGTAATATTACCTGAAAACTTACACTGGCCATGAATATTTTTATAGGGAGTTCGTGGCACATCTAATAGCCATAAGTAATACCGACATCTCATTTTAAAATAGGTAGGCAAATTTTTTATTCTGTCCACTAAATTTATGTGGCTTTACAATGATACCTATGTAACGTACTTTTTCTATAAGACAAGCGTTTCATAGGTTTATTGTTTTAATGGGCGAGATCTAGGACGCGGTTTTCCAAACATCTCTATGCACTGAAGCTCCTAGCTTATAGTAAGTACACCCTAATTGTGAATTTTGCTTATCTGGGGTAGTTCCAACTCCAGTGGGGATTTTTTACGTGTCACGGGACCTATGGCTTTACTTCTTATCTGACAGACAGCTCACTTTCAGATTTTTCCCCACTAGAAAAATCTCACCGACCTCGGCCGCATTCGAACCAACGTCCTTTGGATTTAAGGGCAAGTGCGTTAACTACAAGACCACCGAGACCGGTGTCTTATAAGTTACATATCCTAAAATTTTTTGTTTTGTAGTTCTTCGAGCTATTTATTGGGTCATAGGTAAAATTTGATCAACATTCTTAATGTTTATATGTACAAAATCAACCGTTTATGAGCAATCTAACGTATGTAACAAAAGTTTTCGGAAAACAAAAAGAGTCAGCTATTAAAAGCCAGTGTGGATTTATTCAAAACTTTTATCTAAAGGGTTAATCTTACATCTATATTGAACAAAAATAAAATTTTAAACTGCAGCTAAAGGGCCTTGGTCTTCGATAATTCGCAGTTTTGCACGAACATGTCCCATTAGAGTCTGGACGGTACCCACATCTATTTCGCGGATCTTATTAAATATTCGTCGCCGCAATTGTTCTTCGTTTTGGGCTTCCCAACCATTATTGTATACCTTTCTGCTCAATACTGCCCAAAATTCCTCGATTAGTCTTGCTTGTGGTATGTTTGGAGGATTGTCGTCTTTTGCTACAAAATTGATATTATTTGTTTCCAGCCATTGCCTAGTGATTCTAGCATAATGACAAGAAGCCAAATCAGGCCAGAATACTATTTCATCATTAACGTGATGAGTATTAATAAAATCAAGTAATTTTGGAAGGCATCTCTGTGTATAAATTACTGCATCTACCGCTTCTCCTCTAACATGCCCAATATACGGACGCGAAATTCCCGCTTCTGATATGGCACACCAGACTAGTAGTTTATCAGCGAATTTGGCCTTACATTTAAATTTAGTTTCATTAGGGCAATTCCTAATATCATCAGTATAGAAGCCATCGTTCCCTTTCATTTCGGCGTTCGACAAAGTGAAGTATTTCTCGTCGTCCATAACGATCACTTTGTTTCCATTAAAATATCGACGTCGTAATGCTCGACAACATCTAGGAATTCTTCGCAGCTGTAGATCAGAATATTTTGGGCATTTCTTTCTTTTTCGGAACTGCAATCCATTGTTCTTCAATTCTCTACTAATGGTCATATGCGAAACTCGAAATTGACGCGATAACTTTCGTGTTGAAGTCCCAACCCTGTCTTTAGCTCCTTTCTACCAATCTCCTAACGGAAGCATGAGGTAAAACTCGTGGACGTCCAGTTTTTGGTAAATTTATACAGGGAATACCTTGTTCGCACTCGCGAATTGTTTGATAAATAGTCGAAATCGAAACATTCTGGTCTCTGAACATATTCACAATATCACGTTTAGGCATCCGTCCAACCAACGCATATATATTCTTACGAATATCTAACTTGTAAGACATGTTACCAGAAGTTATTTAGAGAAGGTGATACGCTACACTAAATGTCAATTAATACACCTTGTTTTGTTCTACAGACGACTAGATATAAAACTGTTTTCGGTTCATGTGCTACTGTTGATATTTTTCCGAAAACTTTTGTTACATACGTTATACGAAACTTTTAAAAATTCCTAGAAGTATTCAAAGAGGAACTTTGTTGAATGAAAAAGCTTCTTGCACCTGGCGTCTCTACTACCAGTTGCAAAAATTAATTGAAAACATATTTTTGATTATTTTAAAAATATTTGAATATCTTTAGAATTAGTTTATTAACAAAAATGTTGTGTCGAGTGTTATTCGATTCATTTTATTCTATAGGAGTTATCCTTATTAAAACGATCAGATTTTCAAAACATTTGGAAATTATATGATTATGAATAAATATGATTGTCATTCGCTCCCGTTGCCAAATTTTTCAGAAGCTTGTTTTTTCGATGTATTTTTCCATGTATTAGACTTATCAAGAACCGTACACACATACCCACATACAAACATTTTATAAAAACACAATTTGTGGAGAAATTTATGCGGCCATTTAATAAAGTTATTTCCGTTTTAACAGGTTATAACATCAGGAAAATTCCAGTATTAACACATGACAAACATTTTATAAATATCGCGTTATATTCCTAGATGCTCAGCAGATATATTTAATATACAGATTCCTATAATGATGTCAAAACAAAATAATATACTCATTTCTAAGCAACACCTAAATTGGGTATTTTTCATCTACATTCCAAACGTTTTCATCTGTGAGTTTAAAAAATAAATCATTTTGACTCGTATTTTTTTTACTTCAACATCAGCTTGATCTATTTGATGTACAATTGGCCGTGACATTTAAATTATTTTAAAATTGTAAAGAGATAATATCTGCACTCTTCTCACGACTTACTGTGGCAAAGGCGAAATCATTTTTATTTTTGAAATCTTCCAATAGATTTATTTAAGATGTATTAACTACTTGTACTGTATTTCTATTTAATTTTTTTATTCTTTGTACCGGGTGATTAACGGCACAGTACGAGCCTGCCATTTGAAAAATAGGCAACAGGATACTGCCATATAATTTTTATTGGTGGTATTATGAATCAAAGATGCTGTTGGATGTATTTGATATTTTATTTTACTCAACTTTTAAATAAAGTAAGTATGAACGAAAATAAAAAAGTCTCATTTATAAATATCTAAGTTTAAGTATTTCGAATATCGTAAAATATAAGTATACCAATTTATTAATTGAGAAACTTTGACTGAAATCAGTAAACCGTCAACGGCATCAAACAGACATCTCTGGTTAATAATACCATCAATAAAAATCTAAATATCGCAGTATCTTGTACCTTATTTTAGAATAGTAAGCTAGTACTTTCCTCTGAATCACCCTGTATTTGCAGATCAATATTCTGACGAATTCTTGGCGTAAAGACATGAGATGAGCTAAAAATACAGAACCTACCAAAAGCTCTTATTTGGCATTCAAGTAACAGAAGGAAACTCATTTTTCATTTACGTACTGAAGTATTATTTGATAATAAAAAAATCTTTATGAAAATCAACTCTAGGTGTCAGATTAAATCAGTTCCGCTATCTGCAAAGTGAGAGTAAATATCTCACGTATCCAGCACTCTCCGGTGGGTATTCCGAATACAGCAACAAAACGATTAATCCTTAAAAATCGAACACGCAACATTAATATTAATAACGAACGTCACCTGCTTTGGAGCTTTCCCTGCGAAAGCATCGGGGAAACCGGGGACGAACCGAAATACAACAAAAATGCAAAATTGAAGCGATCTAGGGCGCACTTTATTGGTAAAACTCAATAAAAAGGCGAGAATTTAGAAATAATATCGCTTGAAGGAGATTCCGGGGCAATAAAAGAATCTAGGACGAAACAATGGTATGAAATCGTAACAATTCCCGGACTGATTGTTAGCAAGGAATAAAAATCACGGAAAAACGAAGGCTATCGCGAGATTTATACACGAACCGCGATCATTTATCATGGAAACCCCGACGAGGTTTCATAAAACTGTCTGGGATTAATGAACGATGTCCTTCTGAACCCCCAGTTTACAGATATTTCACTTGTGCTCAACCATAAATATCTGCCGTCTTTGTCAAAAGATCCTCCGAAAGCAACAGGCTCAGGCGTTCTTCATTACTCGCAGGAAGGAATAAATCGGAAAAAAAGCGATCTACTTGGTTTTTTTGGGTTCGTTCCGTTTGTATTTTCTCAATAAAAGGAGTGCCTCCATTATGCTTCAGAATATCCGGGCAAATGCATTCCGTTGCATCAGTTGCAATAATAGTTGATTTACAAGTTGCAGCGTTTTAGCTAACGACCTACTTTTAGGGTTTTCCTCTGCTAGATGGAAAGAAAAGCTTTCATTGTTATCCTGGTTGTAAAGGATTGTAATTACTGCGATGTAACATCAAGTTTGCTGCATTGTGTGTCAGTAAAATGAACATAACCGTTTTGAGGGAAAAATACAATACAGCAATACAGAAAAACGTACAGAGGGAAAAAATATTAAATGTTAAAGGCTAGTAGTATTCCGGATGTAATCTGTTAATTTCCGATTCATTTCACTTGTCTCGACGTTGTTTTTCCGCAGACCCTGCACTAGTAGACTGCTAAGAGAGAGTTACAATAAAAATGGTCGTCCAAAAGAGAATAGAATGAGCTTATTTAGTAGCTGTTAGGTAAGTATACTGTATTCTAGCCTAAGTGCATAGAGATGCTTGGAAAACCACGTCCTAGATCTCGCTCTTTCAAATCATCATCATCATCATCATCATACTATATTCTAGGATGGCTGGTAGAATGGGTATGAGTCAGAAAACAACTGACAGCCCAAAACTCAAGTAAGGGTCAAGAAATGGAAAGAAGAGCGAAACAATATTTATCTGTACTACTGTGCGTAGAGTTGCTTCCAATGCTTCATTAACAGCCAAGCCTTTGTGAAAGAAACATTACTGCTATGTAGTCTTACTCGAAAATATAAGCATTTACTTTATTAGTTGCCAGTTACGCATATTGACAATGTCCATTACTTACCTGTGGCTCAGTTCATTTAATTGTAAATTTAATACAAAGCAATCGCAACATTGATCTCAATGTTAAGATATTAATGTCTGGAAACCATAATACACATAGGTTCATGGGACACCTGGACTATAAACACACTAAATAAGAAGGAATATAAATGAGTAAATACAGGAGCTCTATTGAATCATTAATTAATCTAGTAAAGGTTAAGACGTTAGTCGATTAATCCCTGATTAGTAGTTTATTGAACTATGTACTTACTTATTCCGTTACAGTGGTATAGGATTGAAATAATTAACCTGTGACGAATCAATAGGTGCATCATATGCTAATTAAGCATACAATGAATCAATTACTTATACAATCATTTAGAATGCTATATAGAGCAGTTAGTTTCATTCGCGAACAAGCTTTGTGAAAGACACATTGCTGCTACAAAGTCTTACTCGAAAATAAAAACATTTACGCTATTAGTTAACAGTTTCGCATATCGACAACGTGCATCACTTATGTGCTGGCACAGTTCGTTTGATAGTTAATAAAATTGTACTAGTGAAATAATTCGCAGTATTGATTTACCTTATAATACTGCATTTCGAATTAAATTTACAATGAACCAGTTGCATACAAGGATTTCAATGTTTTGATATCGATGTCTGGAAACTAATATACACACAAGTGCGTGGAACGCTCGGACTATAAGAATTCTCAACAATAACAAATATAAGCAAATATAAGAACCAGTTAGAATTATTCGTTGTGTAAAAATGTTGACTTTAATAACAACCTGAAAATGTATACACATGTTATTTCTCGCTCTCTATTCAGTTATCCCTTAAAATTTATTATTAATCCTTTAAAAAGTTGTATCATTTTCATTTTTTGTATCGTTTGTTAAAGCCACACTCATTGTCAAGTTATCCTTTAAAATATAATTTACGTTACATAAAAATTTTGGTATTTCACGAAGAAAATCACAAGAATACAAAAGTAAGAATATATGCAATGTTTCATTAAAATAATGGTATTACTTATAAAAAGGAAATACGCATTGAAAGAATGAAAGAATTTTAAAATCTACAGGGTGTTTTATTAAAAAGAACACAGTCAGAAGAACGCAGAAATACAAAACTGTCATGAAGTTAGATTCCAAAAAATGAAAGACCTGTATCGATATATTTTTTAGAGAACTAACAGATTCTGTTAGTTTATCATCTATAACTACCCCAACAACATTTTAAGTTATAAGTGTGCAAATTCTTTTTCTGAAAATTGTAGAAGGGGGCAATTTTACGCACTTGGGAAAATGGATTTTTTAATTGTAAACTCAAGATTCTATATATTTTTACATAATTAAATAACAGTCTTTGAAATAATATAAAGGAATCGATAAATATATAACCCATTTAGTTGGCCATGAATTTATCAATGAAAATACAATAAGAGGAGTGACTTTTTTCAACCATTTTATTGTAATTTCGGAAAGAATTACATCAAACGTCCTAGATTTTTTTTAAATTTAATTACTTCCATTTTACGTTGTTTTATGTAGCTAATTTAAAACTAGTGTGAACTGCATAATAAAATATTGAGCAAGTCAGTTTGTAATACTGAATTTGTTAGTTGTTACAATTCTATAATTATTAAGTTTGTATTAATAATATTATTCCACTTCTACACATTTGCACAGAACATTCTATAAGTTAGTACGAAATTAGAATTTTCCTTAAATTCTCGATTCAGTATTGTATCATTTGTTTTGTTGATTGCTATGAAAATCAAAACAAAATGTAACTGCTATCATTTGTTAAAACAAAAGAATAACTGTGCTTGTCATTTGTCGCGTGCTACTATATACAATTTATATTTCCAGTTTCGTGGTTAATTTAGCCAATTTTAGAAGACTATTAAATATCTTGACAACTGAAATATAAAATATACTGTGAACATCATTTCTCATTTCTGACTAAACTCACAAATTCACTGTTTTTAAATCATTTAACAGGAATCTCTATCAACTGCAATATAATTGCAATAAATCGCAAAGTTATCACAGTAATTTCTACAGGGAAAATATAAAAATGCGTAATCAAATGTGTTAAGGTTTGTTCTACTGTTTTATTTTTTATTTGTGGCATTTTTTATTTAGTAGACAATAATTTTAAACAATTGCTTCAAATAACTGAATTTTTATGTCTCAGCTGGGTCCAAAGGTCAAGCGAAAGCTCTAGCCTGTCTCGTCTGGCTGTAAAACACACGGACTTCCGGAAGTCGTTCGGGACTTCGACCAGCATATCCCTGCATACATACGGCCTAATTGAAATACAATACAGCCGTTTGTTGCTTTTCCTCAGTTTCTGGAGATCCAGAAATACGCTGGATAGGAAATCTGAGCTAACGAATTTAGCAAATCTGCTTTAATTCGGCTCATCCCATTTAGTTAGTTTGCGAAAATTGTTTTGGAGCTACAATTCGTTTTGCGCTTCGTTAGGAACTGAAAGATTTCATTAATTTAGCTTTTGTATGGGCTCCTAGGAGGTATTTTTCTAAAGATAAAATTACCTAAGAATCCCTGCGAATTTTATTTTGGGAAACGCAAAGCGTTTTGTTACGTGTCTGCAAATGGAGACTTATTACAATTTCATCGCGCCATTCCCGGTGTTGTGGTGGTATTACTGGCCATTCTTATAAATTGCTGCAATTTATGGAACCAGGCATCAAAATGGATTGGCTATGGCGTGATACCAACAATTTTTCGTTGTTACAGCTAGCTGGAAAACTTTTCGCACTTGATGGCAGCATTAGCAAAAGTAACAGTGGGAAAAATTAACTTCAGACGGTGGAAACTTAATTACATCCGTTGCCAACTTCCAATAAAACTTGTACTTTAAGTTCCCTAACAATTAAATAAAAAGCGAGACACAAATGACTTTAGTAACTAAAAGTGGTCGTAGCAATACATAATACAATCGAATAACCATTATACGGTGTCGTACAAATATGCTGCGACAAGACTTACCTGTAAAAACTATTATTAATACTAGTACTGTTATTAGTAGTAGTACTATTCAATAATGCTGTGATTTTGTTTTTTATGGCAATATTTATGAAATATTTCCTTATGAAACAGCGGTTGAATAGCAATTACAGAAGTTTTGCATAATTTACCTGGAATAATTTGCATATAATTATTATATGATCCTTCTTTGAGTGGTTTGTCTCTTTTGAGACGTAGCAATATTCTCTCCTATGCCTGTGTTGCAGGTTTTAAAGTACCACAGACATACAGGACCTACAGCTTAACGTGGGCTCCGAACCATGGTTGTAAAGTGTAAACACTTCTATTCCAGAAAATATTTACTAGGCAGAATACCTTGCTAGTTTGCCATTGTCTTCCGAAGGAGAAAAGTTCCGGTTCCGGTAGTGGGAATGGAGCGCCAGACCTTCAACATAGTCATAACGCGCTGACCTCTAGCTCACGTCTACCTTTGTTATATGATTGTTTTATTGTTCATATCAAACAATACCTTTTTTTCTCACATTAATTCATACTACCTCCCTCCCCCCGGAACCGCTTTCGTATTACTTCAGGGGGATGCGGGCGTCCCTTACAGGCTAAACATTCATGCAACATGCACCTTAAACTTAACTAATCGAAATGTGGTCGCCCCAGTCGGGATTCGAAACCTCGACCGATCGGACCGAATTTCGCTGTGACCTCAAGTGGCAGCACTGTTCCACCGAGGTCCCAATCAAAAAAACCTACGACATTTAAAATTGTAGATAATACGAGTTTTCAAAAAACCTTGGTAGAATGCGTTTGTGAAACCTTGTATATAATTCCAACAACCAATCAGGGGAATGAGTGAAATTCAAAACTAATATTCCAGAGAAACAATTAGTTGTAAAGCCACAACTGATTCTTTAATTTAAGAAGTTAGAGTCACTATTTAAACTTCATGATCCAGTTAGGAAGCTTTAATTTTGAAAGTATTACAGGAGTTTTATTAATCCGACAAATTTTACATCGGGTAAAAATAACAAAAACACTCATTAATTGAGAATTACCTACATAATTATTAGACAGGTAATTGAATTAGCAAATTCAGGATCTGCTAATACATTCAATAATTTAGTAGAGGTTAGAAAATTAGTCGATGGATCACTAATTAATGATTTACTGAACTATTTACTTATCTACTTAAACCGTTAGTAAAGACGTAGTTAAATTGATAATTTAGTGATGAAATTAACGGGTCATCTCTAATTTAAATAAGTAAGCTGTAATAAGCGATTAGCGAATCAATAGGTGCATCATTTGCTAATTAACTAAATAATGAATTGTCTACTTACACAACCATTTAGAATGCTGCACAAAGTAATTAGTTTTTAGTTATAACTGAATATTTAGTAAGTGGACGGTGTTTCTATTAACCGATGATCATAAATTAATTGCCGTCTTATTGATTAATTGTCTAATTATTAATATAATTGTAATAATTATTTATAACTGAATGTACATAAATCGCAGAATTCTAAACTCGTGAATGTGGTTAGTGAGTTATAATACCTGAAACAGTGGATTCACACATTTGGTAATTAATTATATAGGAATCTAACTTTTTGCACAAGCTACAACGCGGTACAAATCAGTGACTGTGATGATAAATGCATACATTTGTTAGTAAATGTATTGCTTCTCTATTAACTTGTGATCATAAGCTAGTTGATGTATTGCTAATTAAATGCCCACTGAACTGATTATTTATTGAATGCGTGAGAGAAAGTGAATCAATGGATGAATTGCAGAATCAGTTATGCAGTTAGTGAATCGTTATTCTATAACAGAAGTAGTGGTTTCATCATCCGATGATCAATGATCAATAATCGATTAGTGAACCGGTAGAGCATTTGATAATAATTAATCATATAATTACCCAATTATGTATATACTAATCCAGAGTGTTATTTAATCAGTAAAGCAAATACTTTATTGATGACTGAGTCAATCATTGTGCAACCGAGCTTTGTTTTCATTAAGTCATGATTAGCATTGGAAGAATCAGTGACTAATGGCATACTAAATTAACTATTTTTAATCAATTAAATACGTAAGAGTTCGATAAATATATTGTGGATTTGATAAATCAGTACTGTAATTAGCGAATTGACATTCTGTAAGTGAAGTAGTGGTTTTATTTAATAGGACCTGATTCAAAGCGGCATTAGCAAATTAGTGCATAAAGTATCTATCAACTAATATCATTTCAAATGTTTTATTTTTATAATAACTGGATTAGTTCGCAGAATGAGTATTCTGTTTACGATTGTGAAAGTTGGTGTTTGAACAGTGATTAATAAATTAGCTGATGTATCACTTGTTAATAAAGTCTTGCACTAATTATGTATTTAATCGGTTGAACAGACAACGATTTTATAACCCGTTTGTTGGGTTGTGATGAAATTCTAAAAATAAAGAAATCATATGGTATACTTCAGATTTCAGAGGCTGTTTTAACTAGTCATTAGTAAAGTAGGGCGTATATCTACTGGTAGATCGGAACTTTTATATAATATATAATAATGTAAATATTGTAATTTACTAAATCAGTTAACGTATTTATGAGTACGCTTCTTTTTATAATTGTGTGATGTTTCTATTCATCGGTAATTTGTAAGTTAGTTGATTATTAACATCATAGATGCGAATTCACCGATTCATTACCTGTGATTTTATATTAAAAGTAGTATTAAATATTATATTAATTAGTGGAATAGAAGACGAACAATCCAGAGACGCTATCACTGATCTAATGATTCTGTTTAGTAATTTATTGTATCAGTTAATGAATTGATGAGTATGCGAATCATTTTAAAAGTGAATGATGTTTACATAAATGGGTAATTTGTAAGTTAATTGCTTGTTAACATCATAGATCATACTTCGGCGAATAGCGATTCACTGATTCAGTTACCTGTGATTTTATATTAAAAGTAGTAACATATCATATACTATCAATTAGCCTTATACAAGAGGAAGAAACCGAAGACTCTACTACTAATCTAATAATTCAGTGAGTCGTTCTATTAGTTGAGCTTGATTTCCGTAGAATTGTACGAGTAGACGCTCAGATAATCCATGTATTAAATCGGTGACTCAGTGAACAAACAATTTCTCTGTCAGTGCATGATTTATGTTGACGTTAAGTAAATGATACCTCAAGTTATAGAATAGGAAATCAAAATAAATGACAAACGCATTGGTAATAATGTAGACATTTACATGATAAAGTTCCTTCAAAATTTCAGAGAGACTTTATTTATTTCTAATAGAATTTGTGCCCAACAAGAATTTCAAATTTAACGTTTGTTATGTCTCCAACTAACCATTAATTACGTAAAAGCGCGTTGGTTTGTATCTCTCAACCCTTCATTATTTAATTAGCGCTGTACATCCAATCAAATTAACAGGCGGAAAACCCGATGGAAAATTCGTCCCAGTCTTTTCGACATCACGCAAAACCGTTAAGGTATAAATTTTGGTCGGCTGGCATTAAAGAGAAAAAAATTAACCTTCATCCGTTTAAATCGCGTTAGGGTTCATCTGTGAACTTATTACCATGTCGTATCGATCCTCCTGAGCGGTGTAGATGTGTAATCCTGAGGATAGCCGGTGTTGAACCCCAGGTGGTACTAATCCGACGCACCGTAATAATAAGGGTGTGTTACAGCCGAAAATTTTAATTTGCACTTGCCGGTTTAATAGCCGAAAATGGTGATCCTCAGTGTCCTGTGATTTACGGCTCAACCCCGAACGTATCGAAATTCCTGGATAATATAATAAAAATATGTAATAAAGGAGAGTTCAGCCGCCGTGAAGTTACAACCTCTCGCGCCTAGACAAAGAACTTGACTCGGCCTGAATCCTGAAATAGTCTCTGTGTAAATTGAAATGGAAATGTGACTGCTCTTATTTCTACTACATTAACTTACGACATTTTTTGGCATTTTGTTCTTCGCGGGCGCATGTATATATGTGCAGTGTGCAATTTGCGATCGTTTTATTTTTGCGCTTTAGTGCTTGGTTTATAGTTGGACTCATAAAACCAACCGGGGATTGTATTTGTTAAATTGCATCGAACGGATTTAATTACGTTTCTTGCACTTGCTGGTAAGGGTTCAGCAGTTGGGATGATAATGTATGCCATGGGAAAAGATTAATGACTAAATGTCTGCGCGCAGACCTTGTTACTGCTACTAATATAAATGAAATATTAACTGGATTTCTTTATGTTCAGGTTTTTATATTCCAACATGTTTTCATAACGTGAACAAAGACTTAAAAACATGGCTTAAAATTCATTATTCCATCCAAAGCAATGATTCAGTGACAAACCAACAAAGGAACTTGCGGAGAGCGTGTCTTGCTTTAAATAAAAATAAATGTATCTAATACGGATCTATCGCGGAAACAGGATTCGAACTTATAGAAAAACACAGTATTCAAGTACTGAAAAATAAGAATCGGACATGTACCTTATAAAACGTGTATCCAGGCAAAGACTGCAGGAGGTGCAAACGACCGTCCTCTCATAATAGCACATTTCCAACAGGAAGAATGTCTAGAATCCCGTGTAAAGCTCTAAAACTCATTTTTATAATCGAATTTGCGGCTCAAATAGCACAAAAGGCACAGTATTATCAGTCCGAAGTAACTTTTTTGGCGTTTTATGACCTACGTTCGCCTTCAAATTTTATTTAATAACAGCGATACAGCAAAAATTGAACCAAAGTTCACGGTCTAAAAGCAGAATTAAAATTCCTCGCAGCATCCACTTTAAATTCTTAATTTTAACTTCGGAAATTTGAAATTTTTGCTTTTTACGAACAAGTTTCTTGTCGTTGGTGTAATTATAAGAATTTGAGAATTTTAATCCAGTGCCAACCTTCGCCAACAAGAAGGCGCTTAGGCATAACGTCAAATTTTCTACCCTTACACTTCTATTCAAGCTGTAGAACGAAGAACTACAAACAAGAGGTGTGAATGGAAAATATTTGCATCCTGCTCCTCTTAAACATGCAGGTTGATGTTTGCTACTTTAGTTTTCCTTTAACACTCCGCATGGATTTCCATGAACTAACGTCCTTTGAGGAAAATAGACCATCAAAAGCTGAGACGCATCTCAGGTTTCCATTTGCGCCGAGCCTTTTATCACGTGTCAGTCTTCTTTACTGCATTTTTAGAGCTACTTCTTTGTTTCTTTGGAGTTATTACCTGCAGTTACTCACGGACGCTAAGCATGTGCAATATTGCACTTGTCTCGATTAAACGAAACTGTATAGTCCGTAATTTACTAAGTAAGTTAATAAAAATTTAATAACAAAATCTAGGCCGCGGGAACACTTTCTCAGGCTTTACTTAATTTTGACCAAGTGTTCATACAAACAGAATAAGGAACAAAACCACCACTTTCAAGTAAGGCATTTTTAAAAAATTTGTAATAAACGAAAGAGATAAAGCAATTTATTTATGCAAGTGTGGTTCTACAGTAAACATCATTTAATAGTTGATTAGGTAGTTAATGGAAATTCGTTTTAACGTTTGATATATCTTTCTTTATTCTGAGACAATAAGTATTAATAATGGGCATGGCTTTTATAGGAGTTAAGTAGTAGAAAATCTTCTTACCTAAGTCGGCGATGTGCATGTGTTTCCGTGTAAAGAAATAGCAAGAAATATGTGTTTTAGATTTGGAAAAATATGTGGAGAAAAGCCTCTTCGCTGAGAGGAGAGATGATATTGTTTCTGCAAGTTTTATTTCATCAGATACCATTTTTATAATAGAGTGGAAATATATTTATACTTTTGTTTGTGTATGAAGCTGGACTATACAAAAAGTGGGGATGCAGTTGTTTTTACGTATTTTGCTTCTAGTGGAAGGGCAAGTTTTATTATTGGATAAAAAGGTACTTTTTCACTGGGAAAGTGGATTCTTTTTTCGTGCCTGAACTTCTGTGCAAAAGGGGAATTTTTATTAAAGGATAAGAGCAGAAAAAAAATTTTCACCGGGAAAGTGGATTCTTTTGTTTGTTTGTAAAGCTTTTATACAAAAGTGGGGATGCATTTGTTTTTTGCGTCTTCCGTCTGTACTGCAAGGGAAGTTTTATTAAAGGGTAAGAGGAGATGAAACATTTTCACCGAGAAAGTGGATTCTTTTGCTTGTTTGTAAAGATTTTATACAAAAGGTTGGGATGCATTTCTTCAGGTTTTGTGTTTATACTAGAAGGGATAGTTATATTATTAGATAAGAGGAAAGTAAACCGCTTCACCGAGAAAGTGGATTCTTTTGTTTGTGTGTAAAGCTTTTATGCACAACGTTGGGGATGCATTTGTCTCTTATGTCTTTTATCTATACTGGAAGGGGAAGCTTTATTAAAGGATGAGAGGAGATAAAACATTTTCACTGAGAAAGTGGATTCTTTTGTTTGTTTGTAAAACTTTTGTACAAAAGGTGGGAATGCATTTATTTTTCGCTTCTTCGGTCTATACCGGAAGGGGAAGTTTTACTAAAGGGTAAGAGGAGAAGAAACATTTTCACCGAAAAAGTGGATTCTTTTGTACAAAAGCGTTTCAAAGCTTTTGTAAAAAAGGTGGGGATGCATTTTTCACGTCTTGTGTGTATGCTAGAAGGTATTGGTTTGTTGTTGTATAAGAGGGGAGGAAACCTCTTCACCGAGAAAGTGGATTCTTCTGTTTGTTTCTACTGCTTTTGTGCAAAAGGTTGAGGATGCATTTGTTCCTCGCGTCTTCTGTTTACACTGGAAGGGGAAGTTTTATTAAAGGATAAGAGGAGATAAAACATCTTCACTTAGAAAGTGGATTCTTTTGTTTGTATATAAAGCTTTTGTATAAGAAGGGGGGGTGCATTTTTTCACGTCTTGTGTATACTGGAGGGGGAGGTTTTATTATTGGATAAGAGGGGAGTACACCTCTTCGCCAAGAATGAAGAAAGTGAATTATTTTGTTTGTGTATAGGTTTTAGGTTTACGTATTTGTTTACAACGAGTGAACATCAAAATGCGTGTGAAAAATATTTCTCTTAACGGAATGAGGATATATTTCTCTTCTACATACATATATCGCTTACTTTAAAGAGGAGATTTTTTGTTTATGTAAAAGTGCATTTCCTTTTGCGTCTTTGATTTACAGTAGAAAGGAGCAGTTTTATTTCATCATAAATCGTTTCTCATGTAGAGCGCGAATATATCTGTTTCAGTGTGAATAAAACGGAGTTTACGTTTCTATAAATAAATTCAGACAAACTTTTTTGTTAAATGTGGGAGATTCTCATTGTGCATTTTGATTATTCTATATATTCTGCATTTGGTTGTGTATACTCTGTTTATTATTTTATTTCGTTTATATCATTTCTTTACAAAACTAGGGGTGGGTCTATTTTTCTCGGATTTAATATAACAATTTTGTTTCATAAGTGTACGAATTTTCTCGTTTCTCTGAAAACCGAGATTGCATTTATAATGTTTACAATTTTATAATAAGAAACAGTAATGTGTTATGTAGTGATTCATTTCTATATTGTATTTGTTCCATGAGGTGGGGAAGTTTTTTTTATTAAAAAGGAAAATTCTATTTAAGTATGAGTTTTTTCTAATTTTTTTAATGTTTTAAATAGAATACCTGTTTATAATTTACTTTAGGAGTCATATTTTTAGCTAGAAAGTTCTAAACATTTTTAAAAGCTCTACCCATGGTTTAAATAAAGATTTATGTAATTGTAGGTCAATAAACGCGGAACGCCCTATCCCCAAATAAAGAAAATACTGCGAACATGTTTCGTTTAAAGGTACTTGGACAGTTGTTTTTTCAACACCAATAAAATAATAAAGTATGTGAAAAAATATTATTAAAAATACATATTAGCACCAATTGAAGGCTCGTAGAATTAGGTAGCATCAGGACATTTGATAATTGGCAGAAAATAAATATGAATATGAGTTGTTTAAAAACTAACCAACACACCAAATTAGCTATTTCTAATATTGTATAGTTTCAATTTGCTTGAATTCGCAAAAAGTGGAATATTTTTACAGCCGAATAAAGAATCGAAAGAATATTTTGTTGCACACTACTGTTTTACATTAATATTACCAGGTGATTCACGGGAGAGTACGAGCCTACCATTCGAAAAATAGACAACCTGAAATACATATCGCAAGATCCTGTAATATCTAAATTTTTATTGATGGTTTGGTATTTTGTTCTATTCAACTTTTAAATAAAATAAGCGTGAACGAAAATATCTAAGTTTAAATATTTCTAATGTTCTAGAATAGTAGGTATAACAATTTATTAATTTAGAAGTAAACTGCCAGGCATAGCGAATATACATCTTTGATTCACATTACCGCCAATAAAAATATAGATATCGCAGTACCTTGTGGTATGTAGTAGGGTTGCCTATTTTTGGAACAGTAGGCTCGCACTCTCCTGTGAAACATTTGCTATATATCATTTGGTTGCTTATAACTTTGGCTATGGCAATCCAGAATCACCAAAGAAATCTTAAATATAAACTACCCATCGGGAATCATTAAAAAACCTTTAATTTATCTCTATTCTCATCGATTATCAAATAATCTAATTACAATTTAATTTTTAATTATAGAATTCCTTATCTGAGACAATCTTTATGATTCAAATTTGAATTCCAAATTTCAACTTTAATTGTGAACTAATAATACGAAATAATACGAAAAACGACTGTATTCTATTTCCGTTTTGCTCTAAAACAAAATAGTATTTCATAATAATAATCAAACTACAAATGTCTGTGCATTAGGCTGCTATTTGCCGCTACCGATTTATTTAGTGTATTTCAAGTGCTGGGTGCATTAACTACATAGATTTCTTTCCGACAAAGAGTATTTATTATTTTTTTAAATAAATTACCAATCAACGCATACAACGTATTCCACGAGTACACCTAGTAATTATTTTGAAATATCAGTTACTTAGCAGAGTATGGATGTACAAAATGTTACAGCTTTTTTAGTCTATTGCGTATATAGCAATTTGACGGAAAAGCTCTGGCCAAGATCCTGTCAAAATTCTTAGCCTTAATTTTATATAACAAGACTATTTTTGGCATTTTTGAGATACTAATTCTCTCCTATAATGTAAGATCGGATAAGATGCGCTTTCGATGCTGATTTAATTTAGCTTCAGTGGTGTTGTTACAACGGTTAAGTAAACTATGAAAATAACCCCGCGGTGAATCGTTTACTTAAGCATTTCAAGCAAAGTAATTTCGTTCTGGGCTATTTTTGCTTCAAATACGCTCGATTTAAATAGCCGGGCGTAATAACCTTCAATTACCGCGAAACAAACTTCTATATTCGTCAAGTTTTCATGTTAACGGCTGGAATGGCTTTCCAGTAAAGAGCCCTAATGGTTCCGCCGGGCGATTTTTCCAAAAACCCTTTTAAACTGGAGAGGACGTCACAGAGAGAGACTCGGCCAGGTTATTACGCATAATAAATGCGAAATCCATTATGGCCAAACCTTTAAAATCACCTCTGCAACACGCTGCGAGCATCTGACTTCCAAATCTCGCCCCGAATCCGCAGAGTTTTTCCGGCACACGTTTTACGTGCGATCCGGGAAAATCCCGCACAAAATATAAACTCATCGGACACGGAAAGGGGATGACGCGTGCATTAGCAGAAAGATCGCTGCATGTGTACGTGTGTGTATGTGTAAATGCGAATGTTTATTCACGTTTTTATTACCAGAAAACGGATGTTAGTATGAACTTTACGTTTGTATGAACAGATCCAGCTATGATCCCTTGTTTTTGTACCTGACGCTTATTCCGGCTGTATGTTTGTTGTATCGGCCGTTTTTCATTTAATCCGAGCACTTCTGACACATAAAAGAAAATTTATGTAAGTTAGTTTTTGCCTTTAGACTTAGTATGCGACGGGAAATGTTTACGGAACTTGAAACATGCCGTGCGTACTCAATTTCTGGCATCTCATTTTCTGGATTAATAAGTTCTTTGACTTGAAATGAAATAACAAGCTGTTAGGTTTAATGGTTCTATTAAGCTGAGGTGGAACACAAGGAAGCTGTGACGTCAATCTACAGACGCAAATTTACCGTATTTCTTAAAAAGAGACACTTTTTTTAATTGCTATTGCAAATTCTTAAACAGATTTCATTCCGTTTCAAAAATGTCGAACAGGAATTATTGCGTTTGGCAGGTTTTTAATGAGCTAATAATCTTTTATGGATTTTCAGGCAATTAAAAGTCATTTCAGGCGGCTATAAACTTGTTTAGAATGAAAAAAACCTTTCAAAGCAATTGCTGCTTTTTTATGTTTTCGGTAATTAAACTGATTGGCTATTATAATCAATGTAAAACAAACAAAATTTTAATGAAATCGAGTTTAAAGAAAGGCAAGCAGTTTGATTTTTATATACATACAATTAAAAGTTTTAAGGTTTCAGCTTGTTAACTGTAAAACGCTAGACAACTGACGAAAAACATTTTATAGAATGAATAATAAACGCGCGATACTTCCAAATTTAAATTTCACATTTAGACTATCAATCAATAATTCCCGTTTTTACTCAGATATTTTAAATCATTTACATCATTTAATCATGTTAATTTACTAACGAATTTAATACATAAATAGCGCTCAAATCAGTAACTGCTGAATCAACCACTTCAAATAATTAATTCTCACCAACTGAATGAACCAATCATATCATTGATGTTATAAAAGGATATCTAAATTTATTTGGTAACTCATTAGTAGTTGAGAATTGTTAAGAGCAGACCGTAGCTACTTAAGGATCACTGAGTCATTAGTTGGGGAATTCCTTCACGTAATTGTTAACTTTTTAACTGATTAACCAGTCAAGATTATGTAATTTAAGAGGTTGGGATGGCTCAGTGGTAAGAGAGCCTGGCTTTTGATGTAATAGTCTAAATGCTCCTGGTTCGAATCACTCAAAGGATTGGAAAAGTTTGTAATTCCCTGTGTGGTCGGTACTAGGTTTCGGTCGCCATTTACCATTGTGGATCAAACTAATGGCACTCCTCGTGTTACGGTCGCACTATAGGAGTAACAAGACCATCCACAAAAATACGCCACACGCCAGGCAGGTTAATCATGTTTACCCACCAACATGGCAACTCGCACAGTCGGGCCCTGTTGTGCATAGCACAAACTTGCTTACCCTTGCCTCATTGCTTACCGGTACAAACGCAGATCATGATAATGATGATGATGTTGATTATGTAATTTAACTACTCATGATTAGTTATGTAAACATAACGCACTTAGTGAATTGTGCAGTGAATTATGTAGTTCACTCACTGACGTACCGAAACTGTTACATGCATAGGCTATTAAAAATCTTACTGATTTTATAGTCACCAATAGAAGGCATCCATGAAAAATGAAATCATTACTTTAATCAATAAAGTACAACGCACTTACTTTTTACATCATTACATTAAATCACGTTAATCAATAAGCTAATGCAAACTGCTCTCCAAATATTTACAAATTGTCGCTTGATATTGGTGACCATCTTGAAAATATTTGCTTAGATTGTAAAATGGCATGAACTGGTACTTAACTCACTAATTTATTCGCCGAATTTTAAACCTCCCAATTGATGAATAAATATTTAGTTCAGGAAATCATTAATTTTTGATTTACCAACTAACTAACTAATCACCGCTTGAAGAAACAGCACATCCCAAATGGTACATTAAATCATTTAGTTCCCTATCTAGTACACCAAATTATTAGTGTAAAATAAAATTCATATCATTAATTAGTGAAGTATTTATCTACTGATGTTCAAATCATTATTTAAATGATATATTGATCAATTACATTACTACTTTAATTATTCAATCACAGTTCATGGAGTAGTTGTCGTAAGGAGTTATTAATTCGTCGAATTATTCACTCACTGGATGGTGAAATACTTGAATATTTATTTAATTTAGTAAACCAATAGTTACTAGTGTACCAACTGGCTCCTTGTTTACTGCCTGATGCAAACGCTATACTCATTAAATTGGCTACTTAGATATTTACTTAGTTACTAATACACTAAAATATTATATAAAGTGCTTCAGTATATCATAATTAGTGAATGATTTATCGACTGATTATGCCGTCTCAAGAAAACATCAATTAATTAAATCACGCCTTCAGTTACTGAATCACAGTTCACAAATTAGGTATAACACTTAGTCGTCAATTTACAGACTGCTTTACTTGTGAAAATAAGTGAAATAATTATGTGATTAGTAAGCCGTTAATCACGAATTTAACAATTAGCTGATTGTGCAGCGTCTGATAGAAACATTATACATACCCTATAGTATATAACTAATTACTGGTATAATAAATTATTATATAAATAAGAGGTTCGCTATATTATTAACTGAATGATTTATCCACTGATTTTCTATACACCATTTAAACAAAGCGCCATTTAATTAAATCACTCCTTTAATTATCAAATCACAGTTGACATATAATTATCACACTACGCTAATTATTTTATAACTATGTATAACACTCGGACATCAACTCGCCGAATGATACACTCTCTAACTGATGAAATCAATATTTGGTTCAGTAAATCATATCTAATTTACTTGTGATTATCGCCTGATACAAAATGGCTTACTGACTAAATTATGCATCTAGTGTACCCGTTTATTACACAAATTATTAATAGTGAATACCTTATTCCCTAGCTCTCTGTATACTATTGACTCGTCAATAATTCGGTTTGTACTCTTTACTCGTGCAGTAATTCTTTAATCACTTATTAATTATCCATCCTCACTAAATCACATTCCAATGGAGCCACCGCTCACTTGTCTAATGGTTCACTGTTTATCAATCGGCATGCTGAACTACTGACTAATAAAAATTATTATATAAATCAGGGATGAGCAACCCGCGGCCCGGCTCACTTTTTCGTGCGGCCCGTCAAAGTTTAACTTTTTAAATATATATTTCTATGTGTTAAATTAGAAAAAAGGCCTTTAAATTACAAAAAATATATGGATACATTTTAAAGCAGTTCCCATTTCATAAAAATTGCACTTCTGAAGAAGCCATTCACAAAAATCGTAGCTACGTACATAATCCGCTGGTTGTAAACATTGAACGCGTTGAACGTGGTAAGGGTGTAGTCCCTGATCCCGCAAAATCCGCTAAATAGTAGAATGGGAAACGCCAGTTTGTAACGCAAGTCTTCTAGTGCCAACACTAGGACTTTCCTCCACTAATTCCAAGACATGCTGTTCTACATTAACAACCCTTTCTGCTCTTTGACGACCGCGATGATGGTTTTGTGGTTGATATGTGCCATAATCTTGTAAATGTTGGACTGTTCTAGTAAATGTACGGCTGTTTGGAATGCGGCGCTGAGGATATCTCTAAGTACCTACATTTACCTCGCCCTTAGAGCGTTTCCTTGAGCTTCCCCGTAAATAAGAACATCAGTAAGTTCAATGTTCGTAAAAATTTCCATTTTGGTAGAAACACTGCTTGCCAGCTTCAACAACAGACTGAATAGAAATTACTGACCTACCTAATAGTATTGGTTTGTGGCAGGTGATAAGAAATTGTTTTGCACTTCTATCTTACTCTCCTTTGCATAACATGTCTTTGAACTCAAACTTTTATTATTATCCTGCGGTACTCAAATAATTTTGGGTCAAAGCTTCAATTATTATTTTCTCATATCTTAAGGGTCCCACTGCCAAAGAAATGTTTTTTCTAGTTTGTATATATTGTAATCTACCATGGGATTTAATATTTCTACCTATTTCTCATACACTCTGTATAGACCAATTGGTCGCAAAGAAGCAATGACAAACTTCTCATTAAAATTTGTTTAAGATTTTTTCCCATAATAATTCCTTTTTGATTTTTTTTAATACTATTTCTGTTATATGTCTTATTTGTGTTTTTTTTTATAGAGTTACTATTTTTATTTATTTTGTTAATAACGAGATAATTTGTGTTTATCATGTAATGTTCATATTTTAATATGTTTCTTATATGCGGCCCGCACAACATTTTTTAATTTGTAGTTGGCCCGTTGTAAAAAAAGGTTGCTCATCCCTGATGTAAATTGTTAGTTCACTGACTCATTAATTAGTAAACGAATTAACAATTATTTATCATCTCTGATTGGTATATAGATAGTATTCACTATGAATGTTCGTGATTAAATTATATAATTTCTGTTGGTTGACTAATTATATCAGGATGTATTTATTACATTGCTCAGGTAGCGATTAATCATTCAATGAATGTATGAATATATTATCAACAATCTCACTGTTCACTGGTTAATAGGTCCATCTATTAATATAATTATTGTTTCAACATATATTTAGATAATCTTTCTCATTTATTTAATGATACCTCAGTTAATGGCTAAATAATTACTGAACTAATAGGTTCTCTGAATTTGAAACTGTTATACTATTCTATTAAATACTAAGTTTAGGCTGAAAATAAGGAGACGTAAAAATGCCGGAGGTATAAAAACAAATTTCGGACAAATAGGCCTCTTAGTAATTGCATTTATTGCCAATAAGTTTTATTTTAATATATGATTCTCGTATAAATCTTATTTTTTACGGTGTGCAGATTTTCTGAGTTATTCAGATAATCTTAGTGAATAACTTTGTGTAATTCACTGGAAATAGGCTCCCATCAAGCGATTATTCCTTTAAAAAATAAAACATCGTGCGTTAACTAGAAAATGCGAAAATACGAATAACAATGAATACGACACTTAACAGATGCGGGCGACACCCACGTTGCTAAAATTTAAATATTTCAGGTTTGCCTGCGAATAACAAGCACAACAGGAACGTTTTCTTCTTTATATAAAGCAAAATTCAAATAATTAATCATTCAACCCGGGAAGATAACGTAACATACGCGACCGGAAAATGAACTTCATGAAAAATTTAGATCCTTACTGTATTACCCTCATGATATTCCATCAATGTCTTTAATATGTCAAAGGTAATAGAGCTGTCACGCTGAAAACCTGAAAGAAGCGTGGGTTTGGAAATTTATCGAAGTTTTGTTTCCACGTGAATGGCTGGCAGTGACCCCCCATGGATTTTGCATTTGAATTTTATCAGATTTAAGTAATGCGGACTGTTATTTACTTTTGTCTATTAACTGTTGTGCTTTTATCAAAGTCACCAATTTCGTATTACTCGTTACAGGGTACGTAGATATTTAGCTCTATCTGTGAAAATGATATTCGAAATCAAACCGAATACCCAAGCAAGCGGCCCTTCCAAGGGCTGATTAAATTAATTAGATTTTCAAGTACAAGGATAACGTGGAACTTGGCGAATTTCCCCGCTAAGTACACATTTCGCAGGATGGAATATGATGTTGAGTTCCCCGTCACACGCCTAAGTTTGTTATATGAGCGCGTTTATCTTTGTGGTCATCGCCATCAACGATCACTCCGCGCCAGTTTTAAGATAACCCCTTTATCCATTTGCTTTTACCCTTTTTATTAGCTATTTAGGAGAAAATTTCATCGCTTCAGTAGCGATCAAAAAGCTTTCACATCTATGCTCCGGCGAATCACATTAGTACGAAGCCTTTCTACATCATCAACCCAAATTGTTTTTGTATGATGAAAATGGGGATTAAGTTCTTTTACAATAGATATTATATAAATAAAATCTCGAATCGTTTATTCCGTTGTGCTGTTTGTTTGAATACGTCCTTTGTTGTGAATGTAGAGGTATTTTTGTTTTATAGCATTCGTTTCTTTATAGAGCGAACGCAGTTGTCTTTCTTTAAGTTAAATAAGAGAAAACTCTTTGTTAGATTGAAAATTGTTGTATGTGCTGTCTTTTTAATACTCCTTTGTGGAATTGATTCTTGACAAAATCCAAGGCCTCGAACTACGGTCTACATACGTATCTTAAAGATATCGTGGGTGGAGAGAAGAAGTCTTATGCCAGATGAATAAAGAGAAAGAACTAATTAATACAATTAAAACAGGAAAACTGTAATACTTTGGCCACCTTAAGCGAGGAGAAGGGTATGGCATGCTGCAGTTGACTATACAGGGGAAAATATCAGGAAAAAAGAATGTAGGAAGGCGCCGAACTTTCTTAAAAAACCTAACCTAATGGTACAATTGTTCCTCCATAGTTGTTCAGAGCTGCAGTATCATAGATAAATAAGTGGACGCGACTGCCTCCCTGGACTTTCCCATACTGGAAACTGTTCATATCATCTTTATTCAACAGTAGAGTTATTTTCCTCAAAACGGTT